>JAGTTF010004577.1:0-11883 GCA_019095985.1 Streblospio benedicti | reverse complement strand
GTTGTTCATCGTTCATTCGCAGGTAAATACATTTTATATCGTTTCTAAAGGTTTTATTGGTATTAATGTAGTTTATATATATGTGAAATCGTAAATGGTAATATCAAATGCTTTTTAAGATCATGTATATTTGGAATAAAAGACATTTTGATTCATTATTTTGACGTTGTTCATCGTTCATTCGCAGCACGTCCGCAGTCACCAGACCTGACGTTATCAGGCCTGTGTTACAAGTCTACATTATAACTCAACATTATCCACATAAATAAGAAATATGCTCTTCTAACTGTATCCATGCCAAGTGGCATGAATATTGTAGATCTAGTTTTTTAGCTATGGCCAAATCTTTTGTAAATTTTTATTCACCTTTGTTTCCTGAGAAAAATGCCTCCTCAGTTTTTACCGTGATCTGGGCTCTGGATAAAAATTTACAAAGATTTGGCCATAGCTAAAAAACTAGATCTACAATATTCATGCCACTTGGCATGGATACAGTTAGAGGAGCATATTTCTTATTTATGTGGATAATGTTGACTTATAATGTAGACTTCAATGAATTTACATCAATCTTGTGCACTAGAAATGAAGCAAATCTTGCATGTTGAAATTTGTGCGAGTGACTGTGAGTAAACTGTGAGGCGTAGAACGAATTTGAAAGAAGTTCTATAAACCTTGAATACTCCCGCATTCCCTGCACATACTTAGAAATATATATTACCTTTTTTTTTTCTTGGTCGTTTTGTCCAAATTATTACTGATATTACTTTAAAACTCCTTGCCATTTCTGCCATTTTCCTCAGCTTTTACCGTGATTCACTGGAAATCCTCAGTTTTATCCATAACAGTCTACCCACGGTGTATTGTGCTAGCACCAATTTTATTCCACTGCTTAAGATTAAAAAAAAACTTTTTCCTTAAACACTTATTCTAAAAATTATTAGATATGATTTAAAGTAATATCCTGCACCTACTAAAGTTTCCATTTTCTTTAAACTTGCAAATATAGACATTTTTGAACCGGCAAAGGCCAAATAAAAACGTCAGGCAAATTTGCATGGCTGGGACTGTCACTGACTTAAACCAGTGAACGAAAGCATAACTTCTATTGTTCAATAATATCCAAATGCACAGGAGATTATACAATGCCATTAATGCCTGAGCAGTCATTGGATGTGATATCTGGACCTAATATAGGGATTACTTCAATGTTTCTAAAAGCATATAAACACAGCTGTTCCAATCATAGCACATTTTGCCTCTAACAATATGGCTACACAGTTAAAAAGCCAGATATGTTCAATTTTTCTATATAAAGTGTGACTGTTGGCACATCTTTACAAGCTATGAAGATGCACAAAAATGCTCATGTGGGTGTGGCATTTTAGCATGGATGATTCCCAATAATTTACAGAATAATTGTCTGAAGGAAAAAATGTTACAAGCCAAAATTAGTGGAATAAAGTTGTTGTCCGCACAAAAAGACATCACACATGCTTTTATTTTTTTTAAACGATTACAATGATATGTTATCTTAAGTAGCACTATTCAGTGTGTCATACATGTACATGATTTTCATTAAGAGAACAGTAATTTGAAAAATTAGGTCATATAAAGTGGCAGAAATTGATATAAAGCAATTAGGCATTCACTGATTTGCCAACGTGCTCTAATACTTACAATTTTGTTTTTGCTTTTTACCATGAACTAGTCCATCAAATAAGTCACAACCATATTTTATTTTGTCTAAATGTACACAGCAGCATTTGTATGTTGATTCTGATGCTCTGAATGATCATCATCTCACAATGTCCACAGCATCAATTTACAACGTCTTTTTTGGCAAGCAATTCATAACGTCCGCGGTAAGCAGGTTTAATAAGTTTAATAGATTAACTCTTTTTACGCAGCATACGCATTGTTCTATGAAATAAGCAATTAATGTTAAATAAAAATAACTTACTTGCTGCTATTGAACCCGAGAACAGGCATCTGAGCAATATACGACTTAATCTTTTTCAATAAAACTTCTAGCTTAACTTTACATGGTGGCAGCGTTCGTCGAACCAAGCAAAGAGAATTTTATTTGTGTTAAAGACCAAGAAACCGAAGTACTTACCAACCACCATATTATCGTCCACATACCGGCATACCGGCCGTTCACACACGCAAAATGACTACAAAAATGCCAGAACTGGATTGGAAACATGAACCGTTGTCCGAATCCTTCAAGGCTTTCAAGGCCAGGATGGAGTTGTACCTAGAAGACACCGAGGTGAAGGACGAAGCAAAACAGGCAACAAAGATTAAAATTGCCGTCGGCGATGAAGGTATGCGAAGGCTTTTATCTTCCGGACTCACCACAGCACAGCTAAAAGTACCCACGAACATATGGAATCTACTTGAAGAACAACTGGACGCCAGTGTAAAAATCAACTTCCGGGTGCATAGACTAGAACTGTCACACATGCTACAAAAACCTGAGGAAAACATCACAGACTATATTTCCCGGTTGCGTGAGAAAGCCGACAAATGCGAATTCAGCAAAGACGAGGTAAATGAACGTTTGATTGAGATGATAATTCTGTCTACACCTTTTGAGGACTTACGGAAAGAACTATTAGCTAAACCTAAAGGCCACTCCATAACAGATGTCCTACAAAAAGGACGAGAATATGAAGCCATTAAAACATCCCAAGCCACATTGAAAACACTCGGAACTACAGAACCAACCAATGTAGATGCAGTTCAGAAAGGGAAACCATGTGGCAACTGTGGCTTACGCCATGCCCCTAGGAAATGTCCAGCATATGAGTCCGTCTGTGGGGCATGCTCTTCCAGAGGCCATTGGAAGAAAATGTGCAGGAAAACGAGAGGTGGCACAAAAACAAATGAATCCACACAATGGAGGAACTCTCGTAAAAACAACAACTCTCATGATTCGAGTTATACCAATCATAAACCCAATGGGAGTAAGAATGAGGATACAGTAACAGGTGTTGATGAGATAGAAGACTGCCCGTATGATGATTGCTATTATCTGGAGACAGTGGCAGAGATGAGTGCACAAAGCGATAAACCGTGGCAAATCACGTTGTCAATCAAGGATAAAGATGTCATCTTCAAAATAGATACAGGTGCAGACGTATCCGTTATAACAGAAGATACATATGATAATTTGAAAATACCTCTTGAGCCAGTTCAAACAAATCTCATTAGTGTTGGTGGCCGCTTGGAATGCATCGGCTCATTCAAAACGCGGGTACAACACAAAGGGAAAGACTTCATGCTCCGTCTTTACGTTGTTCAGGGTGCGTCCAATAATTTACTGAGTCGTCAAGCCTCTCAAGTCATGGGGCTAGTTCATCGTGTTGAAGAAAGTGTATTTGGCACAATCGGCTTTATGAATTGCACACCGGTTAAGATACGTTTGAAGCCAGATGCCAAACCATATAGTGTGAATGTCGCAAGACGGGTGCCTATACCGTTATTACCAAAGGTAAAAACAGAAATTGAAAGACTAGAAAAGGAGGGCGTCATTATGAAGGTTACAGAGGCTACAGAGTGGTGCTCTCCCATAGTTCCGGTCATAAAGCCGAATAACAAGATTCGTATCTGCGTTGACCTTAAACGCCTGAACCAGGCAGTAATCAGAGAAAAATACATACTTCCAACCATGGAAGACGTTATGGCCCAACTAAGTGGGTCAACAGTGTTTTCCTCGCTTGATCTCGCGAGTGGATTCTGGGCAATCCCTCTGGATCCAGAAAGTGCAAAACTGACAACTTTTATAACGCCATTTGGCAGGTATATGTTCAGGAGACTTGTAATGGGCATATGCTCTGCACCGGAAATATTTTCCCGTATAATGAGTAATCTCCTGAGAGACATTAAGGGGGTTACAATTTACATGGATGATCTGCTTGTGCATGGGCCCACTAAAGAAGACCACGACGCGACTCTAAGAAAAGTGATGGAGATTATCCGAAAGTCAGGCTTGAAGCTGAACCAATCTAAGTGTAAAATCGGATGCACAAACCTGGATTTTTTGGGCCATAATATCAGTCAAGAAGGCGTTAAACCATCTAGAGATAGATTGCAGGCTATCTCAGAATTACAACCTCCAAAAGACATTACAGAATTGAGAAGGTGTCTCGGGATGTTTAACTATCTAGGCAGATTTGTGAGCCACCTCGCTACCACAATAAAACCACTGAATGACCTACTCAAAGGAAAAACTGTCTGGTCCTGGGATAAACAACAGGCAACCTCTTTTGAGATGGCGAAAAAACTCATTCTCGGCAGTCAAGTACTGTCCTATTTTGATATGTCAAAACCAACTGTTATTAGTGCAGATTCAAGTAGTTATGGTCTGGGTGCTTGTTTGTTTCAACGTCATGGGACTGAAATGAGACCAGTAGCATTCGCTTCCAGAACGCTTACTGATGCTGAACGCAGATATGCCCAAATCGAGAAAGAGTGTCTCGCGTCAGTCTGGGCATGCGAGAAATTTCAAAAATACATAGTTGGAACAGAATTCGAATTACTGACGGACCATAAACCACTGGTACCACTAATGATGACCAAAGATATTGATCAGGTGCCAGTAAGATGTCAGAGACTTCTCCTCAGGCTCATGAGATTTCAGCCTAAAGCAAGATATGTACCAGGGAAAGACCTGGTTGTGGCGGATACACTGTCTCGCAGCCCACTACAGGCAGGCCAACAAGATGAACAGCGAGCCAGAGAGGTGGAGCTGTTTGCTGAATCTATCCAACAGGTTGCCTTCTCACCAAACAGACTAGGAGACATCAAGCAGGCAACAATGATGGATGGTGAACTTCAAGACGTTATTGAACTGACATCACGAGGATGGCCAACATACCAAGTGGATGTCCCAACGCACATCCGCAAATATTTTGCAATTCGAGCACATCTATCAACGTCACAAGGCCTACTGCTTTATGATGATCGCATCATCATACCACAAAGCATGCAACAAGAAATTCTGGGAAAGATCCACCAAGGACACCAAGGCATCGTAAAATGCCGTGAGCGAGCTAAAAATGCAGTATTTTGGCTAGGAATGGCAGAAGATATAAAACAAAAAATACAATATTGTGAACATTGTCAAACAAACCAGAAAAGGCAACAACATGAACCACTAATATCTACCCCTATACCCAATAGGCCGTGGGAAAAGATCGGGATGGATCTCTTGGAATATTCAGGGAAAGATTATTTAGTTGTAACTGACTACTACTCCAGAGATTCTTGGAGCTATGCTATCTCAAGCATACAAAAACCTTCGACGTCATTAAGAAGCTTAAATGTCTTTTTGCTCGGTGGGGCATTCCTACAACTATCATGTCCGATAATGGACCGCAGTTTATATCACAGGAATTCAGTCACTTTGCTCAAGAATATGGTTTCAGACACATAACGTCTAGTCCAAGATACCCTGGTTCCAATGGAGCAGCAGAGAGATGCGTGCAAGTTGCTAAAGATATTCTGAAACAAGAGGACCCCTTTTTAGGCCTTATGGCCTACAGGTCTACACGCCACACTTCAACAGGATTTAGCCCGGCCCAATTGATAATGGGTCGTAACATACGCACGACTATACCATGTCTAGAAAAACACCTAGAGCCGTCATGGCCAAGGACTGAAGTTGTGAAAGAAAACGATCAAAGGTCAAAAGCTATTCAAAAGTTTCACTACGACAAACACCATGGAGCACGAGACTTAACACCGCTCCAAGAAGGAGAAAAAGTAAGAGTAAGAACAGATCAAGAAAGAATTGGACCAATAAGGCTACTGTTATAGATCAGTCATACACACCTAGATCTGTGTTGGTACAGACAGAGACCGGATCTATTTTAAGAAGAAATAGGAAACACCTGGCTACAGCTAGTCAACCACCTCCAGTGACAATTCCTGATACCAATAATACTCCAGAAGATAACGGTTCTACAGAGAATAATGACATTCACAATAGTACAAACGGACTGAGGACGAGATCAGGGAGAATGATTAAACCTGTTCAGAAACTTGATCTCTAAAAACAATTATATGTATACTGTACAGGAATTTGTGTTCTGAGATTTTAACTTTACAGATTTTTGCAAAACAATTCCCAGGTTAAGTGTATAAATATAAACTGTATATATAAATATTGTCTCGTAGAGGGCAATGAGGGATGTAATATTTAAATTTTAATTTTTTTATTTAATTTTAAACTTGCTGTAATATTTGATTGAAATTTTGTGTAAATAGTTCTTGCAATAATAAGGTTTTTTATACTGTGCGGCATATACTGAGATTGAAAAATATTAATGTTCACTTTGAAAAATAATTCCAGTTGGTGAATTTCAGACAGTTTGACACCATTAAAGTTTGATGCTGTAATAGATCTGTTATAAAAACTTGTAGCTAATTCCAACACACGGTTCGTTTCTTTTTTTCTGGATAATCTGATTGAATTGATCTTGGTGAAATCAGGGTTTGAGTAATCAGGATTTGAGTTTATAAGTTGATGTAAAAGTAAGCATCGAAAAAAACATAAATTATCCTCAAATGCAATTTTCTTCTGCTTATCTTTAATCATAGTCAGTATATGCTTTGATTTCATAACACAGTCGTTCAGTTCTGTTTTCATACCGACTTTACCTAACGGAATGTGAGTCTCATAAACGAAAAACGCTAATGCTGTGTAAAATAAGACAATATACGACGAATCTGGTCGACGAGCAGCAAAGACTTCATCTAAATCAATATTAGATAGCTGGTGTATAAACTCTTCAAAATCTGATTGGTTCCTTATAAGAAAAGGTTCTTCTGACCATGAATTATTATTTCCAGGATGATAATAACGTAACTCTCCGCTTGTTCTGTGCATTAATATGAAGCTGGGTGACATCGATATTTTAAATGCTCTGGTCATATTTGGATAAACATATCTTCTAAGAAATATGCCAATTTCACTAATTGATCTTGCATTAGATAGTCTGTAGTTAAAGAGATTCATTATATTTGATAAACGGAAAAATGTCATTATACTCTTCCATCGTTCCTTATAGATAATTTGAAAAGCCTTTTGTATATCTTCATTAAAAGAAACATCAGGCATCACAACATTATGTTCATTGTCTATATTTATCCTCATCTTTTTTCTCTTCTTAGTAATTGTAGATTCTGAGCTTTCGTTTGACGTAGACGGTATGTCATTTTGAGCAGATGTAGAAGGACGAGATTCGTCTACAGCTTTTTCACGTGATGAAGATAGAATATCGTTTTGAGCAGACGAAGTGGCACAAGGCTCATCTGTTTGATGAGTACTCGAATGAGAAGGTGTGGCGGAACTATGCGCAATACATTTACGAGTGTCGTGTTGTTTCCTATGGGTTTTTAAAGCATCAATAGTAGTCATATTCAAGTTACATCTTTTGCACTGGACCGATCCATGTTGATTAACCATATGACAATCCAATCGATTCTGTCTATTAACAGAATAATCACACAACATACATTTATATAACCTAGAGATGCATGATCTGAAATTAATATGATGCTTATATTCGTCAATATTGCTAAGCACAATTTCACATTTAGCACAGCGTAATTCTCCATGATAACTTCGATAATGTCTCTCAATGTTAAACAGTTTGTTAGTGAAATAATGACATTGCTTACATTTAAAATTATTAGCTTTATCCATAGTGCACAATCAATTTGTTTTCCTCAATTTGCTAAAACATGCATCTAGCAGTAGCAGCAAACTGTTCTTTTTTCCTTCTTTTTTTTTGTTTTTTCTTTTTATTTCAACGAATTTTGTTAACTAATCCAGAGCACCAATTATAAAATCCAAGTTGACCTCCTTATATACGCTCCAGTCTCTCTCCATCAGTTTTGTTTTCCTGTGTTTTTTCATTCAATTTTTAGATTTTTGCTAGTATCAATGTTCATTGATCAAACTTGCACCATGAACTTTCTACTATAGAAAAGTCTAACCTGTGATTACAATCGGTCATCCCACACGCTTGCTAAGAGAGGTCCAGAGAGCAATGAAGAATGGGAGGGGGGGGGGGGGGGGGGAGGGAGGAGAAAAAAATCGTTAGCGTATATAAAGAGCAAGAGAGAGACTTGTTCTTATTCATGTTCTGGATTAGTTATAGTTAATATTGCTAAGAGAGAAAGAGCTTTTGAATAACCAAGAATGACGTTGAAAACGTTTATATTATCAGCAACATTAAGGCTTGTGTTTGGAATAAGTGAATATAAAAACAACGATACCGTAGATGTAAGTACATTCGAATTTAAATAAATATTTATTAGCGACTTTTGTCTAAATAATTAGTGTGTGTATCTACTGCACAATATTTAGATATATTGTTTTTTTTTGAATTAATTGAGGAACACTCGGCTGTAATTATTCTCAGTTTATGATTGGTAATAACCTCACATAATTGATTTATTAGGCAAATCATAATTAAAATGCAGCAAAGTCGGCCATTACCTGTTTTGAGCTGTCACGTGGAGAAATGTTTAGGCTCATTTTTTTATAAGGGGACATTGTAATATTTACAAAAAATATATCACCATGAAGAGATTCGCCTGAGGATTATCATAGTATAAATTATATAAAGATTAATTGATTTTCCACATCACACCGATTTATTACTTCCAAGGAAATTTTCTTCTTGTGAAACACACTGCAAAATGTGTACATAACGACCTCCCAAAAGTAGTGGTTATTTTAGAAACTAAAATGTTGTCTTGAATATTTTTATGCAACACAGGATACAAAACAAAATTTCTTTTTGCATGAAGTTTTTAATTTGTTAAAATAGATTAATTCTAAGGGATTTTATGACAGTTTGAAGTGACAGCTGTGAAGTTCATGAATGAAAACTTTGAACACGCAAAACGTTTCATGCTGCAGCTAACTTTTGTTGGCAATTGAGCAGGAAATTGGTTTGGCAAATTATAGTTGATAGTAGTCTGGCACCGAAAGGGTTTTTAATAGTTATATTTGTAAGAATTTTTTTTTTTTTTAAAAAGAAAAAAAGATTTCATGTTCGAATTTCCTATTTTTTTTTTTAGGTGAGATTTGAAAGATTTGACGACAAGGACAAACGCCAGAGGATTATGTGATTGCGAGAGTGCATACTTTCGCTGTGTATAAATATGTTGTATAGTAGTACTACATTTTCTTCTTAATAAGTATTGTAATGTATGGTATTTGTCCCGCTGTTTCATTCGTTGTTTATGGTTCTGCACGCATAGTGCCTACGGGCTGTTTGTGGTCTTATAATAAAGGTTTTGAACTTACTTACGTTATCCTCCCACTATTGGACCAGCATTACCACTGGCGTGGTGGCAGCGGTGTTTGACGAAGCTTTGAAGAAAGAAGCAACTCACAAAACTTCGAAACTTACCTCGGAATAAGACTTTGATTTTGCTGTGTCACGGTCAACTTCGACCACAGTGTGGAGAGAGGTAACATTTGGTCTAAGTATAGTACAAGAAACCAACGATGGCTACAGCCAAAGCATTAAAGCAGTGGGCATTAACTGAGGAAGAGACCATTACGACGTTTGAGGCATGGAAAAACAACATCCTCTACATATTGTCTCTTTGAGGAGAAGTTCTCCCCTTGATGATGACATTTTCATTAATAAAAGTTTAATGAAATATACGACTTTGTGACCAATAATAAGAGACCAACACATTTTAAAGAGACTTTCAATTTATTCTAATATAACAACAATGGTCTCATTTGCACCTTTAAAAAGTGATATGAGTTCTGTGTACATGGATATAATGTGGGGCTTTCTCTTCCTTGTATATTACTATTTTAAAATCTTAAATGCTTTACGGCCATTATCTGCTGTGCCACACATAAAGAAGGATAGGCTCTTAATTGAGCAACAAAATAAGTTCAGCATAAAATTTTCACCATTGTTCTCTAATTATTTGTCTCTCCCATTGGCAATCATAAAGACCAATGCCAGTCCTTGGAACCTTCCATTTAATGAGAAAAACTGTCAACGTGGACACACATTTCGTTACAAGTAGCTGTTAAAGCATCGCATATAACATCAAACACCAGCTATAAGTTTGCTTTTCAACATATTGTGATAGTGTTTTAATGTTGTCGTTTTGCAGGCCTTCCTTTCCCGTAGCAATTACATGCTGCCATTCAGAAATACTAATAACAACTTAATCTGCATCTATCAATAAACCTCACATTACATGGATTATACACATTATTACATTATTATCTGTTCACGTAGTTGATCAATACTAAAATGCATTCAGTATGTATATTTCCATTTTGACTGACAACCTATACCTTGTCCACAAAAAGATCCAGTGTATCCTCCTTCACAGATACATGTATAACTAGCAATCTGATTTTGACAAGAGCCTCCATTCCTACAGGGTAGCGAAAACACTCATCTATATCTACAAGGGATTCAACAGTTATTACAATGAAAAATAATCAAATAAAATAAAGCTTAGGTTACATTGCCATAAGAAATTATTTCTGTGGAAAAAAAATCATCACATCTTCTTTTTTAATTAAAACAGTGTTAAATGCAGCCTTTAAAATTTCAAATTCAATGAAATTGGAAACAATATGAAAATAAGTAGCCTTATACTTCTAGGGTCTAGTCCTAGAGACATCGGTTTGTCCGAGTAGCCTTTAACAGCCCGCTGCTTGGGATGATGGTATCATTCTGGTCTCACAACCTTGGGGTCGTGAGTTCGAGTCCCGTCTGGGCCACTTGATATAGTCAAATGGAAGATGTGTCTTCAGCTATGTCAAGATAGTGGTAGGAACTTGCTTGCCATAGAAGAGAGAGAGAAGAATATAATAGTATCCACAAGCAAACTTGGGAAAACACATTAGAAAACTCCACTAGCAGTAAAATGCGAAGAAATAGAACTCCCAAAAATTTACGTCTATAGGTGGGATTCGAACCCACCACCTCCGGGTTGAGATGATAATTGACCAAGTATGTAGGCTGGGGGCTGGGAGACATCGGTTCATCTGAGTAGCCTTTTAACAGCCCGCTGCTTGGCATGAGGGTATTTCTGGTCTCACAACCTTGGGGTCGTGAGTTTGAGTCCTGTCTGGGCCACTTGACATAGTCAAATGGAAGATGTGTCTTCAGCTATGTCAAGATAGTGGTAGGAGCTTGCTTGCCATAGAAGAGAGAGAGAGAAGAATATAATTGTATCATCAAGCAAACTTGGGAAAAACACATTAGAAAACTCCACTAGCAGTAAAATGCGAAGAAATTTCCCTATAGGTGGGATTCGAATCCACGACCTCCGGGTTGAGATGATAATTGACCAAGTATGTAGGCTGGGGGCTACAGAGACATCGGGTTAGTCCGAATAGCCTTTTAACAGCCCGCTGCTTGGGATGATGGTATCATTCTGGTCTCACAACCTTGGGGTCGTGAGTTCGAAGTCCTTGTCTGGGCCACTTGACATAGTCAAATGGAAGATGTGTCTTCAGCTATGTCAAGATAGTGGTAGGAGCTTGCTTGCCATAGAAGAGAGAGAAGAATATAACTATACATTATTCAACTTCTAAACATAACTAAGTATACAGCATGGGCAGGATTAGGTAGAAAATGCTAGATCTACTGGTCAGCAGAACGAGTGGCCATCACGTATTGTCGATCTATACTTTTCTGCAAAAGATATACTAGTTTCTCACACTCCTAGAACATGAATGTACACAAGCCAGAGTCGAGTAGAGTGTCTAAAGTTCACCCTGAAGTATGGTATTGTTTTTGTTATAATTACTAATGACCATCATCTTTTATGTAGATGATGACAATAACGGTAATGAAGAATCTATGTCAAATG
>JAGTTF010004576.1:23964-35881 GCA_019095985.1 Streblospio benedicti | reverse complement strand
CCAAGTTATACTACTTTCATTAACAGTATTGGTGAGAAGGAGAGACCAATTGCAGACAATAGAGAAAACTGTTTCCAATGCTAATCCTAACAAATGTTGTTAGGGGTCTCCAGTGCGTGGGTTCATTGTAGAATGACCACAAAGTATAATAACCCCTGTAGTACGTTGCACTGACTAGGTGATCTCCCAGTTACACACACCTTGATAGAGTTGTTGTTTACTATGGCCACTATTAGGGATTATGAAACAGTATTCACTCCCGAGTACTGTTGTAAGTCGATTAGCGGCAGTTCTCTCTTAGACGCTGGTACAGCAGCACGTAGGACTGGCAACCTGCTACCTGAAAAGGAGCAGGTCCTTTTACTATTTGTCTTTACCGAGGTTTGGCCTGTGGCCTTCCTCCCTCACCGTCGTGGACTTGGTCTACCGTGGTTGAAGCGAAAGGGGACGCCCGTAGCTCAGCGTGTCAGCATCATCGGTGCGAAGTCCTCCCCCGTGAGGAGGCCTTTCGTGAAACCCGGGCAATACACCCCACTACCCAGGGCTGACCGGTGGTCCAGGTACGTGGTGCACGTGTGGTCTTGGAATACACAACGAGGAGTAGTCAGCAGAGGAACGCCTGCGGCGCAGCTGGGGGTGTGCCAGGCTGCTGAACTGCATAGCAACAGTTGTTAACCGCAACTTTAGAATTTATAGGTAGCAAATAAAACACAAATCACAAATCAATAAAATTAGAAAACAACAAGTGAAAATTCATTGTTGCCATCCATGTTGACTCAACGATGTCAAAGGTCTAAATGATGGTTAGCTTGTTGGATATTGACATGAGTAGGTTTTTGAGCCCAAGAGTCTATTATATTGGCACCCCTCGCTGAAATGCGCTGTTTTAAGGCTGGTACGTCATTTTAACGTTCAAAAACCAGCTACCAAAAATATAGGACAATAGTGAGTATCTGCTGCTCACACGGCAAGAATAAGTATGGTTTGTGACTTTCTAACAGGATATTTGATATTGCTTCAAATGTTGGACCCACAGATATGGTGCATTGCAAAAAAGTCACGTAAAGCTGGTCTCTCTATGTAGTGTGTTTCTTTTGAAAACGAATAGGATGTTTTTGTGAACTATGCAGATTCTTTTGCCGGTCCCGGTAAGAAACAGCTCAACTTTAAATACATTTCCACTAATAATGGTGTAAAGTAAACATCTTGTAACATAGAAAAAAACATCTTGTATGAATAAATCGGATTCAGCAGTCAATTTTACAATAGTCATGAATTTCTATGAAGAATTACCGAATTTTAAAAGCCCTATAATCTTGCAAAATCGAATTCCATTTGCCCCATAAGTGGCCACAAAAAAACGTGTCTCATTTCTCTTGAATCGGACCACAAAATATATATATATCCAAAAAACTGTCCTTTTAGGCAATAATTTTTGCCCCAACTTACGTTCAAAATTGAAACTGTTGCCTTTTACATGAACAAGAAAGTAGTATGTCATTTTTAAATAGAACCAATCTAAGTTAAACGCATTCAAATGAGGATAAGATGATGTGCGTCAACAATTTCAAACAATGTCGGTCGACATGTGAAAGAAAGTTTAGTAAGTTTTTTGTCATCTCAAAACAAAAAAAGAGTATTAAATAGATTTTATTTAGCTTAAACATTACAAAACTAATAAGCTGTTGGCCGGATTTTGCTTGCATGATGCATGGGATTGAAGATGATGTGTAAGTGCATCCGTGTCAACAATGCCCGCCTCGAGACTAGCACGGGCATCAGCATGATGTCCAGTTTCCGCGTGATACAAGATTACGCTCCCAAGACGCATGGAGTTGTATCCCCTACAACAGAAAAACGGTGGAGGCAGCTCGCTTGATGTGCTCTTCGGAGTACATCATGTAAAGACATGGTGCCTTCGCCGACTTCACAGCGAATTAGGAGAGAGTTTGATAACCATCTTTGCGATGAGTTATGCAAGCTATATACGGGCGACAGATCGCGGACCACCCGTATGCTCCGTGGAGCAAATGGGATGGTGGAGAGGAGCAATAAAACCATCAAAAGCTATCCTGCGGCGTTGAACGTTCACGAACGAGAAAAATTGGGACGAATGCTGCCGTATGTCTTTATGGCATACAATGCAACGCCCCACGCCAGCACAGGGTTTACCCCCAGCGATTGTTTTACAGTCAATTAATGCGGATCCATTACTTCCCGTGGACTTAATGTATGGGTGTGATGACAGGCGGTGCCTCAGTGTTACTAGTCCCCTACGTCTTTCATCAAAGGAATCTTGCAATGCAAACGGCGGAGGTTGTCCGCGAGTCACTGGGCGAGCGGTGGAGGTGCAAATGGAACAACAGAGGAAGCGCACAGCGAAACCTCGCCGCTATCGAGGTGGGGGATCGCGTGCTGCTATTTCATCCCCAAATAAGCGGGTGACGTGCTCCACGCGCAGCCATGGATTGGCCCCCCTTCAAAGTGATTGAAGTGGGTAGCGACAATATCATCAAGATTCAGATGCACACCGAACCCCCGAGTAGAGCGGGGGCGGGCCGTAGACCAATCAAGGAGAAATGGGTTAACACTAGGAATGTTAAGCCCTTCGTGGAAACAGAAGCGCGGGCCCTTGTGGTGATGTCGCCGCAGCACTCTTCATATTCGGAGAAGAGGCTAGTGTAAAACCGGCGGCTTCTTTGATTATTGGAGAGTCAACTACTAGACATATCGCGGGAGCATCGCTCAGTTATATGGGCGCGACTCCGCAGCTTGGTGTTAAAGTTTCAATGTAAACGACCCTCCTAATCTTTCCAGACCGTGGCGTTTGAGATTGAAACTTGGGGGAGAGGGAGTGGTGTCGTCGAGGGAATTCTACCGAACTGCGAGAAATTGGATTTGTGTGTTAAACTTTATTAAACAATTTGTTTTTGATGAAAAAACTTCTTTAAACCAAACGTGTTTTTCAATGCAATCCAACTTGGATTTTTCAGAAAAACAATTTTACCTCAGGCCCTTTCTTTTGGCTCCTCTGGGACATTTGCAATCTTGTCCATGTCTGCAGGTAGTTTACTGGTAACAAACACTGATCATCACACACCGTACACATGTTGGTTTAAATACAGTGTGATCTTTCCCACGGGAATTCCCCTGCTTGATTATCCAGGTTGCTGCATTGATGACAGAATATTAGAATATATTAATCATTTGTTTTTATATGTTATCAAATATATGTATCATGGAAGTAATTTTATCTTTTACGGTAATACATGTATACAATGGAACCTCTAAACCTAAACTTGTGATGTCAATGATACGCCAATCAAAATTTAAAAAACCAGCACAATCATCTGGAGGAAGAAAATCAATGATCAAGGATAAATAGACACAAATCTCCATACCAAACAAAACATCCTTCCACATCGGCAGCTGATAGATATAGCCCAATTAGCAGGTCGCACTCTATCAGGTGTTGACGATTTGCCGGGTCTCTTTATGTCAATCAAGGTCAAATGTAATATTCAGTAGAACCTCTCTATTATGAACACCTTTGAAACTGACCTCAAGTTGTCACAATTGAGAGATTGTCTTATTATGGAGGTTCAAATTGGCCTCTTTATAAAAAGCTTGGAACTGCAAATAGTGGTTTTATTATACAGGTGAAAGAGATGCTCTTAATCTGAGGTTCTGCAGTATAAACTCTCTATTAACACCTCTCTGAATTGAGAGGTGGTCTTATTATGGAGCTTCAATTTGGTTTTGTTATGGAGACTTTGGTTTTGTCATAGAGACTTTGGTTTTGTTATAGAGACTTTGGTTTTGTTATAGAGACTTGAGACTGCCTAAATGTTCTCATTACAGAGGCACTATCAATAGGAGGATTCTTAATTGAACACTCTACAGTAGAACCTCTCAATTAAGAACACCTCTGTTGAGAGGTGGTCTTTTATGTGAAATAAAAAAAAGACAACACTTTACATTACAGTAATATCTATATATAAAATTTTAAAAAATGGCCAAACGAGAAAGATTTCTTAAACGGAGCATTTTCACATAGACAGGATACACTGTGTATGTAGATATGAAATAATATTGCACACGGGTTGTTCTTTGGAAACGCCTTATCTACTAGGCCACCTCTATAATAAGACCATTTACTGTGATCCCAAACTTCAGAAAATGATGTGAACAATCAGTAATTACGATCGTCAGATTTTTTTCAGCAGTGACTGCAGGGCATCTGATTACATGGTCGGTCAGCCTTATCTGCTTGGCTGTGTTTCTTGGCGGCAGTGGCGTTTAGTACAGAGGGGCCTCTGTTTCGTCACTAATGAGCCCTTGCTGGGCGATTAACAGCTGAGATTGATTAGTCTAGCTCTCTTCCTCTACTTTGATTTAACCAGGTAGATTCCTTGAGTGTATGCATCTGCACCCTTGAAGCGACTAGATGTGCGGCTGGTTTTCTGGGTGGCGACTGATTCATCTGGTTAAGTTTACTAACACCATTTTTAATCCAAATTTGTATTTTTGTTAAAACACTGCTAAACCACATGTGGATGGGAGAGAAAAACACGTTTGGTTTTTTAACAATCCACACATCGCTAATGGGGTTAGCTCCAGGGTTTTGCTATCATGCATTCTTCCCTTCTCCCAAGAGACCCTCGTCATGCATCCTTGCAATTCAGGGAGAGGGAAGTACTGAAATTGCAAGCTCTATTTTGTTTTATTTGTTAGATTGTGAACGTCATATTCTCTGATTAAAACTCTCTTTTCTTAATGATCAGTGTATTTCTTATGAAGCTGTTTCATAAACAGATTTGCACATGATTTCGTAGCACATGAAATTCCAAAGTATATACACATGTATTTATGAAGTAGAAACTCGAAGTAAGATGATATTTCCATCTACTCTACCTCTGTAAAAAGAATCTTTCATTAGAGAACATCTAAAAGGTCCAAGTGATTTTGATGAACACCTACGAGGCTTATGTATTATTAACGGTAAGTGATTATCTTGTATTAATTTAAAGAAGATAATATAAGCTGGCCATTTTAAACTTATTGTTTTTGTCTATAGAATCGAAATTCAAACAAACAAATGAAAATGTTGTTGTGATTAGATGTTTCATATGCAAATGTCGATGTTTATTGTCCAGGAGTACTGCTCAGTCGCCTCATTTACACCAGGTCATTGACATCTTTGGCACTAAATTTTGACCTTTTGCAACTTCCTAGCTGTATACAGCATTTGCTGCTGCAGCGCACACTTGCAAATTACTCACAGTAGCTGTCACATGACCTATACCTATCATAAAGAGACTACCTTTCTATTGAGAACACTTTCCAAAATGCAATGTTATCAATGCAGTGGGATAACCTTGCTCTCAAGGGTATAACACAGGTGCACAATTTAGTACTGTAATCCTTGTCTGATGTGGACACGCATTAGACAGGTATACAGTAGAATCTCTCTATTAAGACCACCCATGGTCGGATCACAAATGGTTGCAATTATTAGAGGTGGTCTCCGTATGGCGGTTGGTTGGTTTGTTACAGTCTATCGGTTTCGCCGGATCGTCGGAAAATTAAACACAATTTGATCAGATATCATTAAGATATATTTAAAGTAGGAATATTGTCAAAGTAACTAAATGTAATGATGTTTGTGTTATCATTACCATGTTAATTACTTTACATAGGTTTTTGCTTGGCTAAAACGAAACTCAATTGGCTAAAGAATAATTTAGTTCTTTAGCCAATTTGCTAAAAAAAATCAATTGGCTAAAAATTTTTTTCGTTGTTTAGCCAATTGGCTAAATTTCAGATGGGTCTAGCGCTAGCCCAGTCTACCAAGGTCAAATTATGTAATACACTGAAACCTCCAACTCAGTCCAGCTCTATAAAGAGACCACCTCTCTACTGAGACCACTTGTGGTCAGTTCCATGGAGGGTATTAATAGAGTGGTTCTACTGTATATTCCCTGTGGCATGCTTGGGCTATGTAAACAAACACAGGATGCGGCATGCAAGATAAAAGATTCTAAGATTGCCAGTGACCACATCAGAGCTTTATAATTTACCGGTGATAATCATGGGTGATAATCACTGCTTTTAGACATGCTACATATCATTTTCAAGGGTTGTTTATTAAGGTTTTCTGAACATGAAGGACTGTTTGCAACTGCATGACGGCAACACTGTGGGCTTAGAGGTTAAATCCACATTGTATGATAATTGCTTATAGTTCAAAACAACAACGATTGCGATTTGAAATAGAGGTAGAAAGAGTTTCAAATACTTGTTAGTAAGACTTTTATGGCAATCTTCCCATCAAGTGCATAAGCTAAAAAGGATTTTCACATTAGGACAATCCGACATTCAAGCTATCAGTCGTAATATTTACAAAGATTGTGAAACACTTCATTAATATGCCCAACAAAAATTTTAAAACACTGTTAAATAGACTGATGAAGAAAAAAACACAGCCAATGACTGGTAGACCATGATATAGAGCGATCATGCATGTGTTCAGGTTTTAAAGATAGATGTAAACTATACAAGTTAATCACACGTGAGGACCTATGTCATTACTATCAAGAATCTGCTAAAATCGATTTATTGACGGACGTGTTTTCTGTTTGACGTAACAATGCAAATATACATACATAATATACATATACAGTGTAACCTCCTGGATTAAGAACATCTCATCACCACCTGTCCCAGGAGCTTGTCACCGCAATTGTAAACAACCCAAATTACCACGATCCCGGAACACAGAGGATCTGATGATTGTTTGGGACCATGAGAAATTGTTGTATTATAGAGGTGATCTCTCCAGTCTTTACATGTTTAGTTTTCAAGTTGTTTTTGAAATTTCGGAATGTATTATATTATGTCTCTTCTGTTAGATAAGTTTCCAGGGCTATTAATTGTTATTAGCACATAGGACTAATAATTATATAGTCCCTAGCACCATAGTTCTGTCTATAATATTTTATTATTGTCATAGTGTCATATACAGTCAAACCTCCAATTAAGACCACCTCTATATTAGGGCCACTTTTTGTGGTCCCGAATTTCCCCCTATATATCATAAGTAATGCAAACCTCTCAAGACCAACCTCTCCATTAAAACCATTTTTTGCAGTCCCGAGTGTCACAATCATCTCTCAATTAGAACCACACACACAGGTTTCTCTGATTATTTTACACAATGAGACAACCCCCTTATCTTAATAGTTCCTACTGACTCCCATTGTAGTAAGAACTATACCTAAGACTGTGTTTGCTTTAGTCAGTGATAACGGTTTGGTAGCTGATCGTAAGTCGATTTTTTCTCCAAGGGATTAAATATTCAATCATTGACTAATTCATTTTTAAGTTCTGTGTATTTTGTGTTTGAAGTAAAATCTTGATGGCTGGGACATCAAGGGGACATCAAAAGTAAAGGATGTCCTCGCAGACGGTGGGCCAGTTACCACCCCCGTTTGCTGTGGTTGGGCTTTTGAGTCCAAGGGCAATCCGACCTACAGTGGCTTTCGTATTGTTTTGCCGTCGGCTAATCGTACTCTACACGGTACATCATCCAACATCGTAGCCGGCGGCCCCACCATGTAGTTGGCCCTTTTTGTGTCCGGCCCTCTTCCAAATTTCCCTTCCCGTTTCGTGTAATAAGTCGCGGGTCCTGTTACCCCCTCCTATTTTTAACGGTGTCCACAGTCCTGCTGCGTTTCACTTATACACCAGGTGGACGTTGGGGGAGAGTTTTTGTTTTGTATATTTTCAGGTGCTCGGGCGCGGCAAGTGTGAAAGACGGCCCAAGTTGCGACCAGTGTCGCGTCAGCGTCAGCTTCTTGCGGAATTGACCGCGAAGCAGTCGTGAATTTCCCGAACAATGGAGTGCGAGTGGAGAGAGAGTGTGGCCGCGCCCCGAGTGCCGCCCCGCGCCGTGTACACTTTGGATACTTCTCACTGTTTCGTTTAATGTGTAGTTCCCACGCAGGTAGGCTATACCCGTACAAGCGGTGTAGTCCTAACTCCGTGTGAACTGGGGGAGTATGTAACGAAACTAGTTCTCAGTAGGTCTCCAGTGCGCGAGGTTGCAGCAATCTCGCAGAGTGTAAAGTAGGTTCTATAAGTTGCACTGGACTAGGTATATTATCCCCTTTGTTACACACACCTTGTTGTTATTGCTTCTTAAGCCCACTGTAGGATTAGGGACTCAGTACACTACAGTACTGAGACTTGGCCATGAGGGCCTCAGTTTCCTTGTAGACGCTAGTCGGATAGCACGTAGGGCTGGTAACCTATTTCTTTGGGGATAGGCCTTCTTTACTTATCTGACGGGGCTAGCCGGTGGCGAACCCCCCTCCTCCCGCGCCTGGGACCGCGTGGCTTCGTAAAGGGGGGCCCCCTGATCGTTGCGTGTCAGCACCGGTGCGAAGTCCCCTCCGTGTAGGGGCCTGTCGTGAAACCCGGGCTAGTCACCAGGCACTCGCCAGTACGCTGGACGGTGGCCTGTACGTGGGGTACCAGAACACAACGAGGAGTAGTAAGGGAACCAACATCGTCTAGGGATCAGTCGTCAGTCGCGTGTCCTAGCTTCGCGCTAGTGGCGTCGCGAGTCAGCACAGTCGCGCGGCCCAGGGACCCTCGTCGGTCGCACTGGTGCCGCGACCGATTCCGCTTTGTTTACAAAAGCCATTTATATTGAATTTATTTATTTATCGTTCTCCAATTTGCTGAATCTCAAAATGGGCCATTGAAGAGTTGAATAGATGAGATCCATGTATTTGAAAGTCTTGTGAGTGAATGTGCTGTTCTTGAGTTGTAGCTTGCTTTTATACTGTAAAGATGAAATGTGATTGGATACAAATCACATGACTTTAACCAATCAGATTACATCCCCCTTAGCAACATGACAAATCCATGGAAACGTTGAAAGAAACTGATGTCTGGCTACAGATCTATACATTGCCACTTGTAAAGTGACTTGAATTCCCGTGGTCTGTCCTGACATGTAGTCTACGTATATCAACACGGGAATATATTCGATTTTGCAAGATTACAGCGCTTATAAACACAACATATCCGTGGTCCAACATTTGAAGTCAAATATCCTGTTGGAAAGTCACAAATCTACATACTACAAAACTAACTCTGCTTGCTGCGCACGCAGCAATACTAGTACACTAATGTACTATATATGTGACGTCAATTTGAACGTACATAGCTGGTTTTTGAATGTAGAAATGACGTACTAGCCTAAAACGGCACCTTTTCACCGAGTGGGGCCACTATGATAGACTCTTGGGTACAATATTTCTAAGTTTAATCTTTAAATAACTTTCATTTGATAGAATTTAAAATGCCCATGTGTACATATGATTGAGTACATGCAAGGTATAACAGATTCCTCGATTCATATTTATTTATTTTTTGTGGACAGATTAAGAGAACCGTTTGTTGTTCACATTTGTTGAGCACATTGTAACCAATTTTCAGAACACACGTTTTGACTACTTCTTTTGAACTTTTCCTATTACTATGAAAGTCACTCATTAAGAATAATATGTTTATTTTGCATTAATGATATGTTTTGTCTAGTTTATAGAATAACCTTATTAAGTCATCCCCAATGTTCACAAAACATCAATATCTGCCAGCCGAATCCCTTATCTGAGTCAAACAACCACCTGTTCAAATGTTGAAAATATATTTTCAAGTCACAAAATAATTATTTCTTCTTATATTGGACGGTTATGAAAAACCTAATGAATACACACTGAAGGATACAGGAAATGGACATTCAGATTAATCCATGTAAAGGACTGTGAACTTTCTAAAAACGTCATTTGAAATGAAAAGCATCTGCTTCATTTATCATGGACTAGACATGACATTATTTGACAAACAACTATTTCAATTCATTCTTAATGGATTATATCATAAACGCTTGCAAGATGTTACAAGATCATCCGCTCAGAAGATTGCAACATGTATAGAGTACTTTGCTACTCTATACATTGTTATTGGCCATTTTCTATGGCTAGACAACAGTGTGATGTCAATTTGAACGCTTAACGTAAGATTTGGTACGTCAAAATGACGTACCAGTCTTAAAATGGCATCATTTTCAGCAAGTGGTGGCAATATAATAGACTATTGGGTTCAAAAGCTTACTTATGTCAAGATCCAACAAGCTAACAACCATTTAGACCTTTGACATCGTTGAGTCAACATGGATGGCAACAATGAATTTTCACTTGTTCTTTTCCAATTTTTTATGCTATGAAACCAAAATGTACTGCACTGCCAAAAACAATATGTATATAGGATAATGATTCGTGTTTAACAAGTTCCAATAAAGTTCATATAAATGTTTTCTCATGTTGCTATGCAACTATCGCTACCTATAAATTGTATTGATTTGTGATTTGTGTTTTATTTGCTACCTACAAATTTTAAAGTTGCGGTTAACAACTGTTGCTATGTAGGTCAGGAAGTGATAACGACACTAGGCAACCATTGCTACCTATAAATTTTATTGATTTGTGATTTGTGTTTTATCTGCTACCTATATATTTTAAAGTTGCATATGTTAACTACTGTTGCTATGTAGTTCAGGCAGTGATAATGACTATTGGTACTCCAGGTTGTAGTATCTGTACAAGATATTCCTCAGCTTTTGACATTTCACTGCGTTGTGGTAAGCTACATTTCCCAAATTTTGTAAGAAACTTATCTACTTAGCTGGATTAGCCTTTCAAACAGCTCTATTATGTGCCAACTTTACTGGTGGCATGACACCAGGTGAGAATATGAGCAGCCAGCAATACCCTCCAAGTATCCGTACCAAGGTCGTTCACCACTTTGTGGACTGGAATATAATATCTCACTTTAGAAGCTGCTCCACCTCGCAGCCAAATTTCTTTAACATCTCTCCTTAAAAATTTGTCCACGTAATGTAATACTAATACAAGTACATCTGTGTCGTTAGACAGAATGGCAATTCACTGTGTTCCAGATTTTATGGCATAAAGAATGTGAGGGATAATTCTTACATCGGCTTCTTCCATGTCATTATTAAGCTCGACAATTTCCTCTCCATCCATTGATGTACAATGTATGTACTGACCATTTGCTATTCTGTGAGCATTACCCATGACATCAACTATATAGCATGTATTCACTTCTAAGGTCCATTTTGATTGATCACCATAGCCATCTTTCGTGAGGTCGTTTTTTAGTTCTGGGCATAGTGATGACTTTGAAGGTTTCTTCATAAGGCCTTCATCATACAATGGATTAGACGTTAATAAATCATACTGCAGCAATTGTTTCAGGTCAAAATTGTGTTCTTTAGCAACATCTACAATACACCGAGCATCGGCAGATTCTTTCTTACTTTGTTTTGTCTTGTAGCTTGGTAATACTTCAGTGTACACATGTATGAATGTTAATAACTTGAAATGAGTAATGGTAGCAGAAATAGACTTGTTTTTTTCAAGATATCTGTCTCTTCTATACACTTGATATAGCTTTCTATATAGTTGATGTCATGGGTAATGCTCACAGAATAGCAACTGGTCAGTACAAGATATTTGGACAATATAATAATGCATACTTAAGACAGATAGACAATTTATGTCTAAATGCAAGTTCCATTCAGTTGTGATGATCCGTCACATGTAAACAAAACGGGCGATATTATAAGATAACGTTAAATACAGAACAACGCAATAATGTAACAAGCTTCAAAATAATTACCTGGGTTCAGTATCTGTGATATTTGAACATGATTGTTCAATTTAATGAAATTAACGAGTCTCTTGCAAGAATAAAATAAAAGTTTGAGATGTTTTGAATATGCGCCTCCATGACAGGTAGTCCAGTGGAAATGGTAAATTATTGC
>JAGTTF010004576.1:0-12989 GCA_019095985.1 Streblospio benedicti | reverse complement strand
TAGCAATGTGTTCCTGTAAAAAATTAAGACCATAAACTAAATGAGATGTAACATACAACATAGTGTTTTCATTTTTATTATTAATAGGTGTTAGTGGGACAAAATAAAGAATAAACGTGCGGTGGGGGGGATAAAATGTTAGTAGAGTGCAAGATAAAAGCAGAGATGAGAAGAAAGGGGTTAATAAGGTGGGGGATGAGACACATTGGAAATCTTATTCTTGAAGATATCCAGTGATTTGGATGACAGTGTGTCTCTAGGGAGCTGATTCAATCTACTATTGTACGAGGGAAAAATGAATACTGGTGATATTGGGTACAGGAACTATGGGTTGGAGGTGGACACCATTTCTTTGCAGGAAAAAAAATTTGCAAATTGGTAGGTTTACAAGGCCATGCACTATTTTATACGTTAAACAGAGTCTACTATTTACTCTACGATGGGCTGATACAGCTACACTTTGTGAAGTCTCCGTGCTGGTACACTGGCATTTTTATGGGGTTTTCAGGGCGAATTGTGGGGTCAGGGCACTTGTGGGGTTTGTGGATGAGAAATATTATATAAAACAATTAATTATCGGCGATTTCTCACCACAAGTCACCTACAAGTTAAATACATCATATACCTTCTAAAAATGATAATATAACAAATTTACTCACAGTATTTTTTAGATATTGAAAGTGGTCAAATGTGTCACTAGAGCTTCAATCTGTCGGCTAAACATTTGATGGTTTTGGAACATCGTACATTCATAGCCCATTCTTTTTGTGGTGAAGTCTGTTGACAAGTGTCTTCTATATGACGAGGACTGTAAATTATCCGACTCTTGTGCATTGGAATGTGTTTTTTGTGTATATTTTCACATCAAAAATACTTCCACGTGGAGTACTTTTTGTATTTAATCGCATGCGCATCTTGTCAGCGCATGTTGGCTGATGATACAGCTACACTTGTGAAGTCTCGTGCTGGTACACTGGGAATTTATGGGGTTTTCAGGGCGAATTGTGGGGTTTTGGATAATTTATGCGTGATTGACATGTGCATCAGCCTGCATCAGCCTTTATCTTGATGTCTTCACTCCCAGACCTATGGTAACCTCATTTACATCGAGGCTTGTATCAAATATCGAATGTGATTGGCTAAGGTACGGCAGCTGCAACCAATCAGGATACACAATTAGTAAAGACTTCTTTATTTTGGTGAGAAATGAAATGGGCGGAGCCATGACGATTTTATGGGAAATGAATTAACGGACGGATTTTTGGCTGTCGAAAAATTATGAAGTCCCACTCTAGGATTAATTTTGGGCGCGTTTCAGACAAAAAAATAAGGAGGTCGAAAACCCCACAAGTGCCCTTGACCCCCAATTCGCCCTGAAAAACCCGTAAATGCCCAGTGTACCAGCACGGGACTTCACAAGTGTAGCTGTATCAGCCTTTGATGCAGTCTATTGACAAAGGGTTAAAACACCTACGAAAGGTTTGTAATATCAAAACGGAAATTTAGATACGCGAGGGTCCTTCAAAATGCACTTTTCATGACACGTTCACAGAGGATAAAATTACCACGTAAAAATGCAATGATTCCAATTTGGAGGTTCAGAATTTATATAGAGCAGAGTCCGTTTTGGGACAGTGACACTGGACTAGATTGCTTTAAGAACAGTATAGAGAAAGGATTAAAGGGTGACAGCATCAAACGTTTGGGTGTCATCCGCAAAGCGTTTTCTCGTTCAGATTCTAAGTCTGCCAGTGACCGCTACGGTGTTACAGACTGTCGTCAAAGCCTTCTTCCCCTGCAGTATGAAATCAGGCACAGTATTTTAAGGACTTCATCAAACTTATTGTTCTAGAGAGGCAGTTCGATAGATTTATTCAAAGGCGCAAAGCAGCTTTTGGAGTGTCAGTGCATGGTTTGCCAGAGGCTTTAGTGAAATAGCGCAATTTTGACCATTTCAACGGAACGTACGTGGTCACATGACCAACGCTACCGGATATTCGAACGTCACGGTGACCCGGATGTACCACAGCTTCATCCTGTTTGTCCAGCCATCCGCTACCGCCATCAGCGCAATAGAAGACAAGAGGCTGTGGGAGGAGACCGTGCATCCACAGCCTCATGCTGTATGTCGGCTGGAGCACCGCCGGTACTGTAGTAGAGGCCTTAATCAGACAACATAGACCTTTCCTGCAAGTCATGATGCAAAAGCGCTTTCCTTTGGCAGGTAAGTACCTTAGGGCAATGATTTGTCCACGGACACAAGTGAAATCACCCCGTATCCAAATTATGCGCGATTTTTCAAAATGGCCGCCCCAAATTCTTTTGAACTGGATATTTTCATAACTATTAAGTATTAGTATAAGTATTAGTCAAATGATGGCTCTGACTCTGAAATTGAAGTTGATGAACCAATTCAGAAAGCCGTATCACCCGAATATAACAGATGTGTTTTTTTAAGAAATCATGTCTTCATGTTTGTACCCCATTATATTCAAGTATTTTTCATTTTATAGCTAAAATACTGTTGGTTAAATAAATCAATCTTTAATTAACATTTTTACTCATGCCCTCAACAAAGTTGAATTTTTTACATATTAAATCTAAAAATAATCTGTGTGAAATAAATTCTATTTCCAAAAATGCTGAACAGAAACCTACATTTGAGCAAAGTATTAGACAGAATTTACCCATTTAAAAGATAGGTTAGATGCACAAATACGTCTGTTGGAGCTTTGGGTATTGATTGTGATTTTAATCATGATTCACTTATTGTTCATGATTATGAAAGAAGTTGGATAGCTGATTGAACTGGGCAGGTCAAGTACACAGTAACAGTAACTGGATAAACACATGTGTGATTGAGATTGCTGGTAACAATCCTAAACAATACCTATGAAATTTGGAGTAATTATTGCTGAAGACTTTGAAGCCATTGTAAATGTACATCAAGATGGCAAATGTAAGAGACATGGATATTTTTATGAGCAGCCATAGGCCAGTCCAACACCCGGGTTTTAAGAATAAAATAGGCAATTTAAACGTGTCATGATGATGATGATTCCGAATGATTGTGTGTGTTGAGAGTAAACAAATAATTATTTCATAATAGATGTGTTTTTTCCAAATTCTTTACAAACTATGATGTTTTAATTCACACTTAGATTTTTAATTTGTCTTGTTCTGGGTTGGCAATTGCGATAACTTTTAAAAAAATGTATTTCAGAGTCCTTACAGCCGTCAAACGATACAGGCCAATACCACTACCAGAAGTGATGACGAGTGGATTTTGGTGGAAAGGCACAAAGGGAGGGGTATGTCAGTGCAAACATACCTCAATTTCCTTATGTTTGCTAATCTTCATTGTTTCCATCAAATATTGCTGAGAATTGACTTTACTTTCAAAAACTAGTTTTTTGTAGAGGACGAAGCGTCATGGATATGCCTTTCGGCCAAAATGAAGTGACAATAGGGGTGACCTACATTGGCCGCAAGGTCAATAAGCTTTTTTCTCATAAGGTAAGTGAGGCATTTTTAATTCTAACTCTTTCCCAAATCAATCATGTATATTGTCAGCTCATTGTAAGTGTTCAGAGACTATGTTTTTTTCATTTGAACTGTTATTTTCATCAGGACTCATACCCAAAACCATCATGTAATTTGTAAATGCTCCAAGAGTTCATGGTCGTGAAGTGTTTTTACTTTATTTTCATTAACTGTGGCAAAGAAGTTGATAACATGCATTGACTGTAAACATAAAAGCATTGATGAAGATATATTTCTGGGTCATTTTATTGAGGCTCATCAACAACTTGGAGGACGAAGAGGCGAGGAAACAAGAAATGTGTATAGCCATAAAAATAAGTGAAACTAAACGAGCAGCAGAGATCAACACGCGAGGCAATCCTCCACACATAGGTCCCTACATGCCCACACCCACACTTAAACGAAAAACAAAAAAGTCTGTGGACACCGGTCATGTTAAGGTCAACTGTCAAAAATCTATCAAGTGGTCAATGTTTTTATACTTTCTAAAAGCACTGCCAACATGCCATATTATACCGTAGAAAAAATCTATTTATATAATATATATAAAGTTTTAAAGACATTGCCTTTTTTTATGTTATAGGAAATTCAAGTAGTTAGCTCAAGCCAGAAAATTCAAAGATGGAACAGGCATGATCATTTCACAAGAAAAGACATCGTGAAGATACTACATGTAACAAAATAAAAGACGGCGACCATGACTTATTCCCAAGGCTCTCTGGGAACATAAAAAATCTGAATTGTTCACAGTCTTTAAAATACAATTGAGTGATGATACCACCATAAAATGCCACAAAGTTGTTCTCCTATTTTCAAAAGGGCCCGAGTTACTCTGTTTCACTCCGTGCTCGCTGCAGCACATAAACATAGAAATCAAATGAGAAGGCAATTTATGAGGCCTCACCTCAACCCAGAATATGCCAAAATGTGTGCGCCCCCAGCCCCCAGTACAGACTGGTTGTTCGGAGTTTACATGGGGGAGATGATCAAGGACCAGGCAGAGGCTAGCGAAGTAGTAAAACAAATTAGGAAGCCACTCCCAAACCAATCACATGCATCACCTTCATCATCTAGGGATAGGCAAAGTTTTAGATCACATATAAATGCAGGCAGACTACACAGCAATAGAGGGAGAGGCAGCTTTTACCCTGCCCAAGTAGCCACAACTTAACGGCCTGAATATAATGGGGGAAAGATATAATCCCTATAACCGCTCACAAGGGGCGGGTTTTCGTAACGGTCAAGGTGCCTGGGGCCAGGTCTAAACATATTGACATTAAATACCATTTTGTTAGGGATGAACAAAATAAGGGCAAAATTGATTTGAAATACTGTGCCACAACTAATATGGTTGCAGATAATTCAGTCTACTGGGATTATTAACTATTTGGATAGAATCTGGATGCTTTCTTATATTGACAGTAAGTGTTGTTGAAATACAATTGTTGTAAGCTTTTCTGTATTTTGTGTCAATTCAACGTTGACTGTACATCTCATAAATTGCCATCGTCTTGTGGAAGTCACAATATGACGTCTTTGCCAGGTAACGATGTGCAGCAAGAAGGTTGGCAAAATCTGACACATCGCTCAACATTTGTTTCTGTAGCAAAAAGCTTATTTCCCTCTAATTTAGCAGAAAAGTTACAATTGAACATTGCAAGAATGCATTCTTTCAGCTGATTGACCATTGGAAGTGAAATGTATTGAAACAAGTGAATTGTGAAATCGTATGATGTGAAAGTCTCGTCACTTCACTAATATGTACATGTGACAAGACTTGGACGTATGTCGAGACTCTGGCTACTGCATCTATTTAATTAACTTTCAACAGTGTTTATGGTATATTGAGCAGTTGCAGAATATTTCCCAAAGAGAATACAACAGTCACAGCAAGTTTTAGCATACTTGGAATGCATAGTTTGTCTTTTCTAAGCTCAGAAGAGCAACAATCATATGGTTTGGATGGACTGAACGTATTGCTGGATCACTTTGCAACTAAAGCGCTTTGCATATTCTTCTCCAGTATCACTCCTGGAAGAACATTCTACGGATGGCTCCTCAACTAACCTCAAAAATAAAATGTAGATTCAAGACGAACAAGACAATACCACTACTTCATGAAAAGCTTTCCTGGTGCGTTTTTCCAGTACTGGCATCGCGTAATTGAATTAGGAACACTTGAAGGGGGTGATTGCAATTGTGAGGGTTGTAAAATTGAGAGAATTCTCAGTAAATTGATTACGCCACGAGTGTTAAACATGTACAATGATGAATGACTAATACAGTGCGCCAACCAGTGTCTTGGACGTGGTCAAGACTACACCTGGTGTT
Source organism: Streblospio benedicti (assembly GCA_019095985.1). NCBI lineage: Eukaryota > Metazoa > Annelida > Polychaeta > Spionida > Spionidae > Streblospio > Streblospio benedicti. Next base: position 7,115 of record JAGTTF010004576.1, on the reverse strand, counting down.
GTTCCTGTTAAAGTCTACCATTGGTAGACAGAGATGAAACAATTGCAGAGTACAGTCTGACTAAAGAATTAGTACTACAAGAGATATCCCGAGACAATACCTCTAATTTGTGAAAAATTATGCTAATTCAAAATCAAGATCAATTTCCTAATCTCTTAAAGCTTGCCAGGAGAGCAATGCACATGCCTCGAAATACCGCTGAATGTAAATACCTTGATGCTAATCCAACTGAAAAGTGGGCCTATAGAGAAATTTCCATTTGGAGGGGCCTTAAAATTGGAAAGAAAAGTGACTCTGATGGCACTCTGATACACTAGAAAAACACATATATTTAGTTAAGTATTATGTTTATATGGAATACAGTAAAAGTCCCCAACAACGGAGCAGTGTTCAACGGAAAATACTAGCAACGGAAAGAATTGCTGTGCATTAACATTTTCCTTATATAGATAAGTAACACTTGGAGTAATCAACGGAATGTCATTAGCAACGGACAACGGAAGGCATTTTAGACTAAAAACAATGGAATTCCTTTGTTCTGTAAGCCATTTTTTGTCGCTATCGCACGTGGTTTCGTTATGTCGTAATAAAGAAGTAAACACTCTGACCGGCCAATCACAGCACATTCCGATATGAGACTCACTTGTAGCAGGTCTATTTAAATGACACCCCCTGTGTTTGCGCTGTGTATACCCAAGGTCCATATCGGAAAAAAAACAAAGGCAAAAATTAAATAGGAATCTAAGATTATGGACGATATACTAATGAAAATCTTTGTTAGAAGATGCTAACACAATAAATATTCGTGTATCAGAGAACTGCCATCAACAAATGGAGAATGCATTCGTTGTATCAAGCAGGATTCAATAAGTAAGCTCGTGACTGAGCGATAATGGATGCCGATGTTACATGTGAATATTATGTTCAGATGACTAATCAGCGGAATTGGACTGCAAAGTGGGTTCCGGTGTTGAGGAGATTTACTGTAATTGGAGACTAGAGTTAATAAAAAGTTCATCTGGCAGTAACGCATTGATTGTGTTTTTATACTGATATAATAAATAATAAATTATGAAGTATCTCCATGAAATCCACTCACTCAGACTGATAGTAATTTTTTTAACAATATTGTAGTGAAAAATAACAAAATTTATTAAAATCTTCACCCCGCCCCCCTTTTTCGCAAAATTGCCCCCGTTTTTTAGCATATGGGGGGGAATCCATCACCTTTATGAAAAAGCTGGTAGCATCTCTGGTGAACACACAACCTATAAGCACCTTGTGAGATGGCTGAGAGATAGTTATAAACATGAATCCTGAAATGAGGAAATCACGGAAATATAAGTAGTATGCTGCTTCAAAACCGTTGCCGGCTCGCCGGGCGTGAAGCTTTGTAATTAGGAGAGACTTGGCCGAGGGCAGCAGCGAAAAAAGATCTACGAGGGAGGGTAGCACCATTACGAAGACAAGATTGAGATGCTGAGAGCCAACATTATGTGGTTAGGCTATGACATATTGGTAAGGTACAACTGCAAGTGTGTTTTTTTTTTTTTAGTGGGGTGGGGGGGGTGGGGGTAGTGATTACAATATGCGTTAATGTTAAGTAGAAACTTTTTATAAACAAGGATATAACTTTTTGAAATCCTTGCTGGGATAAATGATGCAATGGAAATTAACCAGCTCATAACATTTCTATGCTATTGCATACATAAGAAATTTTTACGAATCAAAAATGACAGAAAGGATAGAGAGGCAATCAGAGAAAAGCTGCAGCTTGTGGTAGATCCACTTGCTCCTGAGAAACATTCCAATGAGGGACTCATAAATGTTGTCAGTGGTCTTGTACTGAATCATTCCAAGATCAATGTTGACGAAGCAGTAAACATTTGCACAGAGCAAATGAAACATTTTGAAGCAGGTTGGCCAAAGTCGTTTCATGAACCAATTAGCAAGAAAGTTGTCACCATGGTTTTTGATAAGAAGCATGTCAAGGTTGATGATGCAGCTGTGTATGACACTGAAGCCATCTATGCAAAGCCATGGCCCTACAAACAAGTCAGAAACCACTGGACACTCGAAATCTCAAACATGAACTTGCTCCAGTGCCAATGTCAATGTTTGACGAATCTGGCCACATGAGGGAAGCAAAAACAAAAGCCAAACTGAACACCAAATTGATGGTGGAAGTGCCACCAAAGTTCAAGGCAGATGCAATGTTCTTAGATGGATGTGCCATACTCTGGGTTATTCCGTGGCCAACATCAGGGACTGTTCAAGATTACCTAGATGTTTTCAGGCAGTATGTACAGAAACAACTCAAGAAGTGTGATGTGTACCTTCTGTTTGACAGGTAAGTCAAGCAAATATATTTTTAATGATATTTTGAAATCTAGTCTACAAAATATTACTGGTATTCAACCCTTACAATTTTACAATGCTTTAGGTATCGTGCATCCAGCATCAAATCATCTAGTAGATCTGGCAGAGCAGATGGTGCAAGTAGAGTTTATTCCCTGAAAGCCAGCACAGAAGGTTGTTCCCACAGTTTCTAAGAACAAGGCTCAGCTCATTGATCTTCTCTGTGAAGATCTTGTTCAACATGCACCCAGGTTTCAGCTAATTTTAACCACAATACCATATAATAAATAATATAATATAATATAATGAATATAATGAATAATGTGTAATGAATGTGTCATTTGCTGTTTATTTCAGCACAACAGTCTTGTTGTCACAGGAAGTCTTCTAACACCAATCCAGCTACACAAGGGCGTAGTCATTGTTAGACATGACATGGAAATAGATCATGAAGAGGCTGATACTATGATTTTGAATCAGGTTGCATTTGTCAAGCCAGAATGTGCCCTTGTGATTGCTGATGACACAGATGTGTTTCTGCTCCTTGTTCACCATGTGTTTTCCAAATCCATCAGAGGGAAGGTGTACATGACGTCACCAATCAAAGGAAGGGGTGTGCTTGACATTAGAGCTACAGTTACAAAGCACAAAGACATTAGTGTGGTACGGTATGTCATAAAAATAGCTCCCGTAGGATTTTTGTGCTAAAATTGATTTTGTTGTTGATTTGGCATGGTTAGGGGTCCAGTTAACTAAAAATAACGGGGTTCAAATTTTCTGACCCTTGTACCCCCGTTTTTTAGGCCATTTTCCAAAATGGCCGCCCGGATACAAAAGCATTGCATTTTATTCAATATCTTGAGGTCTTAGTATTAAATTTGGGGTCGAAACATATGTTTTTGATGCCAAGGAGTACAATGAAATAGTTTTTAAGGGTCTAAAAGAGACCCTGCCATAAAGGAAGCCATTTTCCAAGATGGCCAACGCTAATTATTAACATTACCCTATTTCATTTCTTAGTCTAGTTAAAGTATCATTTTTAATGTCTAAGTTTATGTTTTTGATGCCAATGGGTGTATTAAAATACCTTTTAAGTGTTAAATGGATCACTGACATAAAGAAAGCCATTTTCCAAGATGGCCGCCTCGTAAATTATGATACATGCCACAACCAAATTTCATCATATTAGAGTTCACTATAATGTTTTTACTATATCTGTATTTTTACATCTAACAATAACATGCAATAGTTTTCAGTTTTAATTGTGGAACATTAGGCATCTAGTCATCGTAAATGTGACAAATTAAACTAATAATAAGTTTATGATCATGTATACCTATACTACAATGTTGACAACATATTGTATTATTGCCCTGTATTTTTTATTTATGTGCTACTGTTCTGTGTCTATGGTACCAGTAGAATAAGATGAATCTATAATTCATTTTTATAAAGAAGAGAAGATTTCAAAATAAAAACAGTTTTTATTTCTATTTGTTTACAGAAAATACAGAATTTGACTAATGTATATTTGAAACCTGTGTAAGGATGTGTTAGGAACAAATACAATAAATGCAAAGAGTACAATAAGGGTCACTTTTAAACAGGTATCTAATCAACAACCAGCTTTTAAAATGATTAATTTACATAGGTACTCTTCCAAACGACTTTTAACAAACCTTAAATCTTTGCAAACAAATTAAAGCAACATTTACAAAGTTCCATCTCTTCAGTGAGATCCTTAAATTAAACCGGCATATAAACTCAATAGTCATCATCAAGATCATCATCCACTCTAGTTGTAATCACATTTTCACAAAGTCCACTGTGACATTTGCATAGGGGTGTGCAGGGAAGGCAGTTTTTAAGTCAACTACATCGAGGTCCATTGCATCCAGTTTTGCAGCTGCACTTTGTAAGCTCGATTACACCCTTGGGAGCTGGTGGAATCAAACACCTGACAGGAAGATACACATCATTCTCCAGTCGCCAACCGTTATCTTCAATGGGAGGGAGTTCTGGGCAAGATGTCTTGTATGATTTGTCCCTTTGGGCAATGTAATTCACTCGTAGTATATGTGGCAGGAGTGATGCTCGTGTTGGGGGCAGCATCTCTCCCTCAAGATTTTTTGACCTGAAGAGTTCCCACCTAAGGGATGGGAGGTCAAATGGTCCTCTTGCACTGTAAACACCACATACAAATTTCTCTAGATCCTGCAGTAGTTGTGGCAATTGTCCATTTACAAGGTCACTTGGAATTGGTCCTGAACCTAGAAGCTGGAAGTCTTTGATAGCTGGATCATCATCACTCAGCTTCATGTATGCACTCACCCAGGTCTTTTTGCTTACTCCCACAAATTTGCCTCCCCAGTCTGCACCTGAGAAGTTGTGCAGTCCAATGAGACCTCTTGCCTTGTTGACACCAATGGCATGTACCTGCTTAACAACATCAATTTCTCGTTGCTGGTTTCCTTTGCCAGTCTGAAACTTCAATCCAACATTCTCAGGCAGATGATTATTTGCTACAAGGTCAACAAGGAGTGTAAGTACATCTGTGTCAGGTGAGTATACTTTAATCTCTCTAAAATCTGCTGTTTCAAGGCATGCAAGGACCTGGTTTGGAATCGGTGTGTCTGCTTCTTCGTGGGTATGTTCACTTTCAAAGTCATCACTTTTGATCTTGTTGTCATAGACAACAACCATTTTGAATGCATCATTGTCTTGAGGTCTGTGCTCTAGAAGATGATTTGCAAGGAGGCATGTCAGTTTGTGCTTGGACTTTGAAGATGATACAAATTCTCTTATAGACATATTGAGCTTCATATCAGGATGTACCTGATACTCAACTGATGTTGTAGCTCGCTTCAACCTTGTTTTGTTCTTTAGAGACAGTTCAAGATATCTGTCAAACACTACACGACCTTCTTTGAATCCATGCATCATGACATCAATGCGATGTGTGAATGCATCAGCAAGATCTGCAACCGTTTTAATGCTTTGGGTCTTCTTCATGCTTTGAAGGATTGCCATAGCATCACCTACAAGCACATTTGATGGTTCAGGGTGGTGTTGCTTCCTCACCTTCGACATTATCACTACTTTTTCAAGTTAGGCACTGTATCAAAAGATAGTTGGTTCATCTCTTGCTGGCTCTACTTCATTACTCCTCACAGTGTCTTCATTTGCAGATTCCATTGCTACTACTGTGTTAGTGTCACTAGGGATAGAGGTGAGTCTTGCAGCTTCAATGGCATGGAGAAGGCATTAGAAACACAAGCTCTAACTTGGTCTGATGTTGTTTTCAGCTTGATCTGCAGCAATGTGTCCCCCATATTGTCAGAGTATACTTGATGCAATGGTTTCTCATCAGATGTTTTGTGACAAAATGAACATGGATTAAAGAGACACACCTTTTCTTTAGCCTGAACTTTGTACGTTTTGTGCCTTGCTGAAGCATCATTACTTGACGGCCTACCAGGTCCATGGAGGCGACTTAACGGGGAATCAGATCTATCTCTCTTTTTAGAGCCTTCTTGAAGTCTTTGAATGAAGATTTTGTTCACCAGTGGTTTCCTACATTCACTATGATACTTGAGGAACTTTCTTTGTGTCTCGACAATGCCATTAAGTTTGTCAGTGAGGCTTTTCACACTCTGATCGCCCAGATTCAACCTCTCCTGACAACACTTGAGTAGTTCTTCAATCATAACTGGATTACACACAAGTCTTTTAGTGGGAGTTTCACTCATGTTGCAAATAATACAGATGTTCATCTTGTTGCCTCATGTAGATAACTCAGCCCCTCTATGCACTATACCTGTAACACGTAAATGTAAAACATTTTTTAAATGCAAACCAATACATAATCATACTGATTAAGAACTATTCATCTTAAGTAATACCTAAAACTTAAAAAGTGATTTTGCCTTAAGATAGTGTCTTGCTTAAATAATTGAAAAGAAAGTACTTAACTTAGTCAGGACAAAACAAAAAATATGTGCTGCTTTGTTTGGGAGGTAAAGCACCAGTGTTGTTGAACTCCTTTCGCCTCAAAAATGTCCTGTTAGCAAGGGTCTGTGTAGTCTATGACAAGTTGAAAAACTGATCAGGAGAAAGATTTTAGTTCAAATGATAATAACACATTTAATTATCTTACCATATTCATAACAGAGACATGAAACACAGCTAACAAAATCGACCAAGGTGCTTGCTGCCATCGATTGCTGGCCATTTTGAAAAACAGTTTTCTGAAAAAATAATGATAATGATAAGATTAGTCACAAAATATAACACTGATACTAGTAACCTATATAGCAGCCTATAGAGCAGCCATTTCGAGAAAAAAAAGGTCTCTGGATTTTTTTTATATATACCCATAAGTATCAAAACATAAACAATGACACTAAACATGATGCAATGTAACATAGTATAAATACTAATAATAGGTTAGCGTCGGCCATCTTGGAAAATGGCTTTCTTTATTATAGTGATCCATTTAAAGCTTCTAAAAAGTATTTTATACACCCCATTAGTATCAACAACATAAACTTAGACAGTAAACATGGAAATACCATCACTTAACAAGAAAGCATAACAGTGTAATGCTAATAATATGTATCGACCATCTTGGAAAATGGCTTCCTTTATGGCTACGGCTCATTTTAGACCTAAAAACTATTTCATTGTACTCCCTTGGCATCAAAAACATATGTTTTTCATTAAATTTAATACTAAGACCTCAAGATATTGAATAAAAT
>JAGTTF010004571.1:0-15413 GCA_019095985.1 Streblospio benedicti | reverse complement strand
ACAACAACTGCATCATGTTGAAATTGGATGGTAATTATTTTGTCATCCGCAAATCTATATAAATATTGAACATAAATCGACACTTATTTTACAAATACACGTATCACCGCTTCACTTTAGCCTTAATATATATCTACTTTCAAACCGTTTTTTTACTTTCTCGCTTTTACAATCAACTGATATGAAAGCTATTCGTGAAATTTTGTCGAACTAGCGACTCACAGGTGTGATTTATGGCTTTTTACGTATAGCTCCAGCCGTCGGTGAGCGGTCGACGCGTGATTAATGGACAGGTGTGATTTATGGCTTTTTACGTATAACTCCGGGGCTCATCAGCTGGCGGGTCGACGCGTGTCGCGTGATTAATGGCTTTTTACGTATAGGTCCAGGCGTCGGTGAGCGGACGGGTGGTGGTCTGCTTCTCGCGTATAGCACCGCTCGCGTGTCGGGGCTACCGATCCGGCGCTCCGACGACGCCGGGGCTGACGTAGCGATGCGACGGTACCGACGTAGCGCTCCGGCGATCCCGGGGCTTTATCGAGCACGGTACCGTCGGGCGCGCTCCGACGATCCCGGGGGCGTAGCGCTCCGACCGGGGGGTTTATCACCGCTCCCCCGCGATCCCCCCGGGGCGACACGACGCCTTCCCACCGTCTTACACTCGCGCCCCGGCCGCCTTCCCCGCCGTCTTACGCGACGATCCCCGGCCGCCTTCCCCCGCCGTCTTACGAGACGATCCCCCGTCCGGTCGACGCCTTCCCGTCTTCGAAAATCCCCCGACCCCCCGTCGCGCGCTCCCCGGGGCGACGCCACCCGTCTTCGACCCCGTCCTTCCCCGTCTTACGACCCCAGTCGATCCTTCCTCACCGTCTTACAAAGGCGACCCCCCACCGTCCCTCGAGCTCCCCCCCGTCTTACGAGGCGATCCCCGGCCGCCCGCCGCCGTCTTACGCTCCCCGTCTTACGCTCGAGCTCCGCGCGACGCCTTCCCCGTCTTACGAGGCGATCCCCCGGCCGCCCGTGCGCCGCGCCCAACTTTATAATGAGTTAATATAGCCCCTTTAATCGTTTTTCCTTACACTCCCAACTCTACTTATCTCTGCCGTCTTACGACCCCCGTCTTACGATCCCCGCCTTCCCCGCGATCCCCGACGTCGAGACCCCGCCTTCCTAGCCGCCTAGCCTCCGTCGACCCCGCCGCCGCCGCCGCCGCCGGCCGCCGCCACGCCGCCGCCGCGGAATTTCTTTGGAATGTTAATGAGTTAATCCTATAGCCCCTTAATCGTTTTTTCCTTACCTCCCAACTTCTTTGTTTGATTTAAGTAGACACTATTGAATTAACTCAAATATCCCAGTGGCGAGATGTATTCTGTTCAGATCTTCCACTGGGGCCAATAAATCTGTGACCTAGTGTGACATGAAGAAGCTAGCTGGCATTCAAGCCTGGCTTTAACTTGTTTCAATGTATGACTGGTCAACTACTTGGTGATGCACCAAATTATTACGATTTTCCTTAACATATTTAGCTGTATAGCATTTCAATGCTTAACGAACAAATGACTCTGAAATATCAACGCCTGCTAGTACAACTTAAACTTAAATCGATGTGAGAAGTCACTTTTTACATGGAAGCTATGCTATACGTGTATTAGGAATGTTCGAATAATATTCATGTATCAGATTTCATAATCCATGGCCATATGCGTGTATCAGCCTTCAGCTTGGGCTGAACACCGCTGACTGGGCGATTCAGTGTTTGGGCTAAAGGATGGACGCTACTTCTGGTGATCATACATTTCGCTACCTTGGCAGTTGTAGTTTGTTGCTCCATCTTCTTCTTGGTATTATTACTTCACACTGTGTTGACCGATTGACTAGAACTTTTTCGCCATTGATGAACTAGAAACTTGTTAAGAAAAGAAAAAAAAGAGCTCATGGTTATGTTCGATTTCGGACAAGGCATGGGCTCCATTGGATAAGGTTCGACCTACAGTAACCAAGTCGGGCAAATATGCATTAACCAGATGATTGAATATTCTTGATGTTTCACATTCACGTATTCTCTTAAAATTTTGCACAATCGCCTCAAATTTTGCTTCTTTAAGTCCATTCATGAAAAAATGGTGGAACTCTGGTTTATTTTCATGGATGAGCCTGTCAAGTAGAAGATTTACTGCTTCAGGCTTCAAACCCTTCCTTCTTATTTAACTATTCAATCTCGTATCTTCAGAGATGTCCATGAAGTAATGACAGACGTGCGATGGAATAAACTTATCCTGATGACATTACGGTATTGAACGATTTAATCCTTAGATTCGAGTAGCCAGCCATATTTCTCGATGTCAGTTCATTCAAGACATGTACTGTTACTGTTTTGGTTCTATCATTTTGTGTAAGTATTTAACGGCAAAATTGATTGTTTTGTTAGGCTCAATCCTTGGGGCTCAATTTGTCAAATAATAGAACCCTCGCCATTGATAAATTCACACATTATATATTAGCATTAATACAACTGGTACCTTACAGTAATTTAACACATGACCCTGGTGTAGTTTCACATTATTTCCACTTCGTGGTTGTGTATTACCCAATCAGTGAACATATACTGAGTCGGGAAAATACAACCTGTTCATATTTCCGCAAAGATACATAGAGACAGAGTACTAAGGACTGTACATTAATTCGTCAATCAATAAGTTGTTTCTTTAAGGTTAATACGTTTTTAGCATAAAACCTCACAGCTGAATACCCCTGGATCTCACCTCTACTAACACCTCGGGAGTTCACCACCCGGTTGCAGGGCAGCTGGCATAGGCTCTTTGAACCACCCCCATTACCAATGGCCACAGCTTGTGGTGACGCCCGCCGGATACTTACATGCCCACCGCATCCTTTTTTGAGTAAGCCACCATTGTTTTTAGACAAATTAGGTACATAAATAGACTGTATTTAACTGACAGATGCATTTGAGGTTTTGTAGTTGTATTTTTCATTCAGATAAAAAGAAGATCATTATTTTCAAGCCACATCATGCTTGAGTGTAAGGAAACTACCCTCTCCTCGTACGGCCCACGTACTTTTTGAAGAAAACCGCCCTCTTCCTGGGTTGGAACCAGCACGGACAGAGACATTTGAGTTCTATAGTTGTATTTTCATTCCAGAATGAATGCATTTTGATAGGTTTCTAACTTGATGAAACAGAATATTGTTTTAGGTCCTTTATAGGTTATTTTCGTGAAAATACCACGTACAATTTATAACTAAGTATATATGTCATATATATATATATACGGTATATATATATATATATATATATATATATACGATATATATATATATATATATATATAAACAGAATATATATATATTCAGTTTATATATATATATATATCTGAATAGCTCAGTTTTCAACAAATGGGCAAAATATAGTTGCCTTAAGCTGTACAGTAAACAAATGTTGATTGTAGTCAAATTAAAATTGACATGATTCCCTACTTAAGATTTTCCTTGAACAATTTAACACACCTTAATTTAGGCTTCTCAATGTGTTTGCCTTTTATTGTCTTTTCTTCTTTTTCTATTTTCTGCTTGCTAAATTCCACAAGTTACAAAATCCCTTGTACAAAATATTGTTTTTTTATACTGCAGTCTTCCACAGTACCGATCCAGGGTTTCAGGCAGATCTGTTTTTTAGCCATCTCCAGGCATGTACATTGTTGCCTCAGCGTATAGAGTACAGTAAATGGGCATTCTATCATTCCGATACCAATTTGTTCATTGGGATGTCCCGGACATGACTATAACGTGCCACCATCGCAGAATTGGGACCAACCCCTCCGTTTCAGCCATTTTCAAAATGGCCGCCATGAAATGGAGATAGTATTATAAAATCTGATCTAGTCCACCTAGAGCCATGATCTTGGTGTCTAAACCCATGTTTTTGAGCATGGCCAGTGTGATGGTGTACATGAAATTTGTCTCAGATATGGCGGCCATCTTGAATTTTCAAAATGGCCATGCCATTGCAGCCAAATCTATTCTAGTCCACCTAGAGCCATGATCTTGGTGTCTAAACCCATGTTTTTGAGCATGGCCAGTGTGATGGTGTACATGAAATTTGTCTCAGATATGGCGGCCATCTTGAATTTTCACAATGGCCACCATGGAATGGGAATAGTGTCGTAAAATCTGTTGTAGTCCACCTAGAGCCATGATCTTGGTGTCTAAACCCATGTTTTTGAGCATGGCCAGTGTGATGGTGTACATGAAATTTGTCTCAGATATGGCGGTCATCTTGAATTTTTCAAAATAGCTGCCATGAAATGGAAATAATATCGTAAAATCTGTTCTAGTCCACCTAGAGCCATGATCTTGGTGTCTAAACCCACGTTTTTGAGCATGACCAGTGTGACTGTGCACCCAGATTTCATCTCGGGACATGGCAGTCATGAATTTGCCAAGTCACTGCTGTTGAATAAAAACGCTGCAGCAGCAAAATGCTTAACAATTTGTGTTTTTTTACATAACATATTCAGTGTTTATGTGAACTGACAGATAATCAGATTGAAATATCGCGCTATTAGTACACAATAATTATACCACAAGACTTGAATCAATATGACACTAAAAATAAAAATGTATTTATGAAAATGGCTACAATCTAAATGAAATCTATTTCTTTGTAAGTTTAAGCATGTTAAACATGACTAGCTATTAGAGTTTACAGTCCTATGCTATAGGAAAGTTCAAATGATATGCATTTATGTAGTAGTGTACTCTAAGAGAAGGATAGTCGTTTCAACTAAGTAGTAAATCCTAGTATTCATCTTCACTCTCAGTTTCAGTTAGCATGTCATCCTCAACTGGATTATCCTCTTGCTCTTCATCTTCATCAATATCATCTTCATTGTCTGTGTCAGAAGCGTCCACCTCAGTTGCAACAGTATCTGGGACTACAGGACTTTCAAATCAAAGTGGCTTGATAACCCCATCTTCGAGTTTCCATCCATGACCTTCTGTTGGCTTTGATGCATTCTGAATTGCAATGTGAGATCTATTCCAAATGGCAACCTGGTAGTTTGCTCGGTGTATGTGTTGAACAAGGGACTTCTTGCAGGGAGGCAATAAGCTGAGATCAACGTTTCTGTTGATGTCAATCTTCCCATCTCGGCCACCACTTTTTTCTCTCAGGATTGTGTATCTCAAATGGTCAACATTGGTGTCATTTTTTCTGCCATACATTGCACATGTGAATGCCTCAAGTTCATTTTCAAGGGTATTAGAAACATCCCAGTGGTCACCTAGGGCACCTAGAATCTTCTGGTATTTCTCTGTTTTCTCAAGTAGTTTTATTTGTCGCACTTTGCCTTTGCCTTTGAAAGCACTGGTAGAATATGCAATGAAGAAAAACGTCTGTGTGAGGTGATCGTATTCTGACTGTGGCATATCCTAGAACCTGAGCATGCATACAGTATAGAATAATCCTGAGTATCTGAGCTGACCAGTGAACTGGGACAACTTACTGCTGTGTTTTTTGACCGGCAGCTGGCACCATGTCCCAATATGTAGTACACCATCTGCAACGTGGGTTTAGGCCGCAAAAGATCACTAAATGAACAAAGCTGGAGAGCACACCTATTCCATTTCATGGCAGCATTCAAGATGACCACCACTGAGACAGAGGCCTTGTCACGGCCAGCCAACTCCAAAACATGGGTTTGCCTCGCTGAAGTACATGACTGGCCTTCCATGGCGGCACCATTTGAAGTTCAAGATGGCCGCCATGGCCGCCATGTGCCGCCCAGCGGGTTTCACCAAAAATCGCAATGAACTCGCCCGTTCAATGACTTACTATAAACTTTCTTCATGCCACCACACTGTCCCATGCTCAAAAACATGGTACAATCTTCTAGGTGGACACAATACTGAGGCTCTTCTTCCCGTGTCGAACATCCCAGTCGCCCGGTCTGGTACAATATCAACCCTTGGACTACCTGGTACTCAATTTACTGAGCCGGCAAGATTACAGTCTGTTGGTTCTGTACAAAACAAGTTTATAAATATTGCAATGTTGTGGTTAAAATTGCGTGTAGTGGGTTGATTTTTTGAGATAATGAAGCTCTTGCGTCGCCTTGTCGATGCGTCAATCTCATTTAAATTTAGTACTTACCACTATGTGTGACTGACGTCTAAGCACACTCGTCTTCCACATCCTTCCCCCACATGATATCAAGGGGAAGTCCTCCATAACTTTTTGCCATTTTACTTTCTAGTTCTTCAATGTCATCGCCTTTATATGTTCATTCCGCGTGAACACATCCGTTCTCTGCATATCATTATGGCTGTAACACACCGCTCCTGGTGGCTTCGAGGCTTCAAGGCAGATCCACAATTATTCCAATTACATGGTTCGCTGTCTAATAAGTCGCCTTATTCGCAAAGTGAATTGACCTTACACTTATCATATGACCCTCCGGCATGCTCAATTTTTGCGGAGGAATAATGGATATACATGCACAAACCTTTTCACGCACTTGATGACCTCCTATGTGCATCACTCGGTGTTGTAAGGGGGATAACCTGGAGGGTATCTGTGAGCCTCCACATCTGGCACCTGTCACATTAATCTCTGTGTGTCACCTGTTATTTTCACTTGGAAATTCGCTTGCTAATATGTGATTTCATGTTGAAAAGGTTACACCCATGGTGTTTGTTATATTTGTAGATTGACGCATTACCCATGCTGGTTCATAAGAAATTAAGAGTGAACAACATTTATTAAGAATATTTACAAATGCAGTAAAAGACCCTTGTTACGGTTTCGATAAGATATAATCAAGTAGTATGCATAATATAGTACAGTAGAGTAATAAAATATCATAGTATTAGTTACAGAGCACTTCCTAAAATATTGTTTCTTATTTTCCACGCTTCTTGAATAATCTAATAAAACACTTATTGAAATATCACTTCTGTCACTTGAGGGGCATTCAGTAACATAAAATCATTAACCATGTTAAACTCATTGTTATATTTTTAAAATGTTCTTCCACATATGCATTCTGTTGTGTTTTTTCTATACTTTAGCTATTGGTGAAGTCGCATTTGTTACACACAGTACATACATGGGTTACACATACATACAAAAATATATATTACCCGGGGATAATAAATTACATGCAAACAATAATGAATGATAGCTCAAAATATAGACACCATTCTAGCATTGTACTTGTGTTATGTTCCATCAATTATATTTAAAACAAACATTACAATAGCAAATAATAAATATATGATTCAATCAACCTGAGTTGCAATAAGACTGCTGTATGTGGTGCAAAGTTAAGGGAGGTAATAAATTCCTACTATCTATAACCCTTTAAAAGCATATATGTGAAACAAAGTATGGCCAAATGTGATTAACATATTATTGCCTTACAAAATAAGATAGCACTAATAAATACGGCACTCAGCTACAATCCACTATTCATGTAGCAGCCGATCTTCTTTTATAATTTCAGGTTAAAATGTGCATCAAGAAGAATGATAACTTGTGACATGTACTGTACTACTGTGAAATCAGTGGTGCTGCTACATAGTATCTGAGCTGTAATTTTGGGCCATTTTAGTTTGGCACGTTGACAAATACCTTGAGCATGAATTAACAGCAAGATGTCACTCGATACTCCTTTACTCAAGACTTGGACAAGGAGGAATTATTGTCTCTCGCTCAAACACAGCTCCTATCAAGGTGGCCGGTAAAATCTGTGAATATTCTCGCAGAAAGAAATCTCATCATTTTCATTGCCAAACTGTCTGAATGATAACAAATATCATCAATTGGATTCAGAACATTTATACTCTTAAGGGGTATTGAAATTGTACCATAACATTTTTAAGGACATTTTAGATGTTACCTAGGTGCTTCCATACAAGGCCTATCTTTCAGTTTGTTTAAATGTTCTTGGTTTAGTGTATGGCAAAAATGTTTTCACTGAAGCAATGTAAATTATCATTATTCATTTCACTCAAAATGAATCAGAATGTAATTGTTCTTAATATGTCACAGTACATACCAAAGGAAAAGCTTTAGTTGGCACAAGCTCCACCCATACCTGTATATGGGGAGCATGCCGCCTGCCTGTCAATGTCACATTCACAACCAATCAATATAATCACGGCTGCAAGCGCGACCTGGCACCGTGAATAAATTCAAAGGATGACAAGATCACCACCCTCACTGCCTCTTATATTTTATAGTCATCCTATCTTCACTGCATGCGGCAAGGATTGACACCCAATCCCCCACAAGGCCACATATAAATGAGCAGGAACGATGGCCCAATATCATTGTAATTCAATATAGGAATGAAATCGGTCACCATATTGTTGCGATATTCATTATGGTCATTGTGATTACATCCTACACTTACCTCCTGGAATCGTCGGGGAATACTCGGAAATGAGGGCTGTTGTGCTATACGTCTAGAATCACCGGTCCATTATTCTTATTTGATGCACAGCCCGATGTACGCCTCCTTGATGAATCAGTATACTTATGTCACAAACTATGGACCCACTGTCAGTTTTGAGGACTGGTATCCATGGACCAGGCAGATCGACGGATGGTCAGTATTGCCTTGGACCCACACGATCACTATGGCTTACTGCCTTCTGTCAACAACCTGAACGTGTTGTATTTTTGTTTTTTCTGAAGACCTTACAACTAACTGACCAACACTTACCTATAATACGGTGGTTGGCAGCTCCGCTTGGGGACCCATACATGTTTTGAAATATAATATGTCGTACAGAGGGCCTTTTTGCTTTTTTCTATGCCTTAATATGCAGTATGTGAAAAATAAGTCGATCATGAGCTTTCTATCAATACCACACGTCTGTCATTGGCTGGCACATTAAAAGATAGTAAAGAACCAACTTACATTCTTCAATGGTCGATCCACGTCTGCTGACTGGTGGGTGGATCGCCCGGTGAATGGATAGCTATGAGAGGTTTGACTCCCACCATGTTCTATGGGTGGTTGTGCTCTCTGATGGCCGCGTCTCGTCTGAGCTGTTACAGGTCACTGCTCACGCACCCATGTGTTTTAAACAGATACTACGTTGCCTTAAGGCCCACTAGTATTGATTTATGGTATGCGGCATACCCGACACTTATAACCATGTAATAAACAGCCACGCCAAATATTATATTACCACATCCATTTGGTTGTTGATATGTTTTTGAACGCAAGGCCTCGCCGCCTTACATATTATCTTCCGTATTGTATTATTGAGGGCGTATATTCTTGTTTTATGGGTCTGTAAAAGGATGACATTTTTACCACGCCTTTGGTTGATCTGTCCCAGCGAAGAGGAGAGCCTTGAGTGTATTGGGTGCCCAAACCCCAGTCACCAGGTCATGGTGTGTCCAGCCTGGGCCACGCCGGGCGAAGTTCAGTTCTCTGGGCTCTTGCCCACCAAAAAGTTGACGCGCCAGTTGACTTATGAGAATCTTTGCTGACTGGTGAGTCTTTTTCAAAAATCTGTTGCGGCTGTCTCAGGGACGAGCATGACTGTTCCGCCTCGACGGTCCCATGTCACTTTTATGGTCGATGTGGTAACACGCAGGGGTCTGCTGGTACGGCACTGGAGAAAAATTTACTGTTGCTGCGCTTAATCCACTATTATTGTTAAACAGGTCCACGGTGTGCCCGCCTGATTAATTTTTGTTAAGCTTGATTGATGCCTTCTTGCAGGATTTGACCCAATTGTTGAACATCCGATGCTCATAATTGATGGAAATTATGAAATTATAAGTATGTATACTATAAGAGGTCATGAACCGTCTCATTTTCAAAATTATGGAAGGGTGTGGACTATAAAGCAATGTTGTTATTTGTATTGTAGAACTGTCGAGTTTGTCACATTTCAAGTTCATCCGGTTCCTTGGTGGAGGTTTTGATTCTCTTGTTTTGTATGTAACATTACGGTTTGGATTTTCTGCATCTCCAACTTCTTGAGTATACAGGTTTTATAAATATTGCAGTATAGTTGACACACCAGACTTTTGAGCCATTGATGGGAGCATTTTTAGTGGCTATACAGTTATATAGCAATGGCTGCAAGCACTGCACCACTAAATACCGGTATTCCTGCCAGAGCTATCATTTGGTGTCTTCAATGTTATGCAATGAAGCACTCAGGTTTGAGTATGCTGAGTAAACGAGCCAAACTTGGCCTTCAGATCGCTGTGAGGGGCTTGGGGACATCAAAGTTTAATGTTTCATGTTACTGGGCTGAGTGTCTCCACGGATTCTTGTTGCATTCTGTCACTGTCGTATTGTATGTCCACAAATAAACATACCGACTAAAAGGGAATGAGATTACATATCAGTTCCACCTCAACATCACATTCTCGCTGCTTATATTCCTGGATAAGGTCACAAGGTATAAGGCCTTGTTTATTGGTTATGTTGAAGTATATATGTATATATATATATATATATATATATATATATATATATATATATATATATATATATATATGCATATCAACTGCACAGTTTTGGTGACGTGGTGTGATATTAATTGATTGTTGAATTATTGATGATATTTGTGTGTTTTGATGATGACGTGTCTTTGTGTTGCCAGACAACATAGTAAACAATTTAGCTATTGGTGGTACAGTTGGCTGCCTCATGGCGAGATACAAAGCCATTACAACTTATCATACATAGCGTTTTTTCCAGAACATTTACTATTATTGTGATCCTGCCAACTTTACCTATTTTATTACGCAAAGTCGACATTTGATTCATGCTGGTCTCCTGTCTGCAATACATGGTTTTGTCTGCTCCTGTCTTCCATACATGTGCGCTATGATTATTGATAATGTTTTACCATATAGGATGATGACGTTTGGATAACCTTCTCCCTTTGCCATCCGGATGAACAAGCCGGTGCCTGTGCTCACCCTGTGATTTATATGTGTATATTTCAAAGAACAGAACAGATGACCTTGCTGTTTGTATTCTGTTACCTCTTATCACACTTATGTAAGTCAAATTAGAAAGCTCACTATGGTCCAAAATGCGGTGAAGAATGGAGCATTAGTGTCCATATTTTCCTGCCCACAAAGGGGCAGATATAGTGCTCCATAACATAATGTCAATTTGAAACACCGTTTCCCCTCTTACCTCATCATCTGTCACAAACATCTCCCCTGTTGAATTGTCAAGGATCCCTAAGTTCAACGATAATTTGTGGGGCATGAGACTCAACGAGTTGATGCGTTAGGGTTTATTGCTGTGTTTGTGCCAACTGTCATATATATAAATATATACAAACAATTTTTTTTTATTAAAAGGGGATGAGATTACACACAAACAATCGATAAACACCCTGGCCCTTCAAGCTAACACCATAGTTATAAATTTAAGATTATCAAGCAGGTTTCATCAACAACGTCCACTCGCTCAGTCGTTTGGCTGCTTAAATTATATGGGTCGGCACTCCGCCCATCGCTTCTTTTCGCCTCCCAAATTGGAGTTGGTAATTTACCTGAAGCTCAAACACCAACACAATGTACTAAGGCCAAACACAAATTCAATACTATCCCCTTATTTTAATTTCTTTAATGATGGATCTTCACTGTAGATCGCCTTCAAGTGACATTTTGCAAATCTTCTTCCTAACACACAGCTGCAGTATCCTCTTAGAAATGTTGGTTTAATTGCCTCGTTGGTAATATTCAGTTCCACATCAAGAACGGTGTTTATACTTGCTGAGGTGCATCTTCAGGTACATTTCATTAAAATCCACCTGGGGAATGTTGGGCGCAGTATTATCGTAGCTGGTGGAGACGCTCTTTTTCCTCAGCGACCCAGTAATTTTTGCGTTTTTGTCGCACAATAGTCCGTGTCTGCCTTGTCGGCGACTTAACTTCCGTATACTTATTTCGATTGTATGGTTCGCTGTTATTAATAATGACAGTCAATGACTTGTTAACATTGAAACTGTTTTTCTATCTCAAGTTTGTCTTTGGAGATCACTCGGCATGTACGAATTCATGTTTGAATCTGTAGTCTATATTTGGCCGCATTTATGTCGACTTATGACATAGAGTGTTTGTCCTCATCCAGTTAACATCGGATTGGGTAACTATAATTTATAATATTATATGACATAGTCATAGTACGGGCACGCATGTGGGTAAGAATTTGTTGTATGAATAGGCAGTCCCTAAGACAGCGGCCAGAAATTAAATTCATTACTTGGGTGAGGTGGGTAGAAATTTGCAAATTAAATCATGCACAAACATTTCTAGTTTTACAGTATATTAAACCTTAAATTAAGTGATTAACTCAAGCATTTTATTATCACAGGTGATTGCTTATTACATATTTTACTAATTTCGCACCAGAAATATTGCAAACAATATAATGTGATGGCAAGAACATTTTGTATCGTTGCAGAATTCCAATAGTTACGTTTGTATGCCTGTAAGCAGGGTATGAAACTCATCAAAATTTGTTCACGGAACACAAGGGCTGGCAACTTCAAAACATAGCCGGCCCAGACAAAAAGTATCACGGCCCTTAATTATGTTAATATTGAGAACTCCCTAAAATAGCCTACCCACTGGGCAGGAACTTTGAAAACAAGCCGGCCCGGGCCAAAATCAGCCGGCACTGGGCAGCCGGGTAGGCTGTATTTCATACCCTGCTGTAAGACTCCTTTAAAGAGTAAAGTGTACTTAGCTCGAAACTTTGAACACCATAAAAAGCAGACTATGTCCATGACATAGTGAGCCAAAAGTTGACACGTCCATGAAAAATATACACTAAATATTGTTTTCCATGAAAGAAAAAAGTCAGAACAAACCAAAGTAAAAGACCATTTGAAATCAGAATGAAATTCCAATGTAAAGTTCATATTTATGTAAAAATTCCACTTCTAAATAATGACAATGTTTAATTCTAAAAGCCTATGGACATTGGGATGGTATGCCTAAAGACAGGGTAAATTAGATTTTGTTAATCTATCAATATTCAAAAAAGTGTCAAGTTTGCCCCATGTATCATTAATTGCTAATATAAATATATCTACATCGTAGTTTAATGAGCGATGTAAGCAAAAAATTTCTAACCCTGCACATACAATGAACACAAGATTTTGAGTGATGTAAAGGTTGTTCATTCTAAAATTGTTCCAGACGGGAATTCTCGTCATAAAATTGAATATTTTATTTGGCTTGTGTGATAGAACACAAGTGTACTGTTGCCTAAGCGACACCAATTACAGCCACGAGTCTAGTCCTATACTGGATTAATCGAGTTTTTGCCTAGACCAGCAACATAGCAACATATTAAAATATTTTTATGGCTTTGTTTTTCTTAAATCAAACGTTTCCGCGATTTATAGTGTCTGAAAACTTGGACACATACGTTGAAAGTTGCAATGGATATATGCAATAGACAATAAGTTTGATATTTACACATGGATTCAGTTTTTTTGCAACAATATTACTGGAAATTTGCTTGCCAGATTTGACTTAGGACTCAAGTAGGGAGGCTATGAGTCAATCTTGCTATTAGATTGCAATATATACATATCTTTCCCCCCATTGTTCAATCTAAAAGAGATACCTTTTATGATAACAACTGTGTGCATATATAATTTCAGATCATAAAAAAATGAAGCATAAATAAGTTGGACAAAATTAGTTTAGCACAGGGGTTTTTATCAACATAACCAGAGATGCCAAAATTCCTGTGGACTACAGATACAATATACAAGCTGTGGTTAATTAAACAGCGCTTTGTCAATATATAAATGCAATCTAGAGGTAACATTAAAAAAGTTAAACAGTCCGTGATCTAATGTGGTTAGTTTACTAAAGCAGCAAGTGAGCAAAGTGTTAAGGATACAGAGCGTAAAAAACATTCCATTGATACTCTCGTTCAAAAATGCATAGTGATCAGAATGTATGCACAAAAACAGAAGCACACACTGGTTGACAAATGCTACAGGAAAGGACGCTTTTTACTGAAGTCTGCAATGCTCCACTACTACTCTGGGTACTCAGGCGAGGGATTTCTAGCTTGTGGCTGCCGCGGCAGGCTTGGCAATAGGCTGCTTCAGTAAACCAGCACCCGATGCAGCTTGTATATATATAGCAGAAGACATTTTTTGAGATAAGTACCTTGCATTGGGCTTGTTAATTTGACTTGATTTGCCGCTTATTCATACCCATTTATTATTATTTACGCCTATTATTTTTCGTTTTTTCATGATGTTGTTTGTTAATTTGACGTGATTTGCCCGCTTATTCATACTTTAATTATTATTATGTAAGGCCTTTTATTTATTGTTGTTCATTATGTTGTTTGTTTGTTTGCATATCAGTTTGACTGCTGCTGAGGCTGGCAGGAAGCAAAACACATTCTGGCAGGTTTTTTCTGAGTGCTGCTGCCAGGGGTCCCAATACATCATAAGCCTGGGGCAGAGCTAGCACTTCTACAGCCATGGCAGTTTTTTTGTAATGCGCTGGAAATTTATGTCATGCAAAATCAATGGCCAAATGTCTTCTATTAGTGCTAGTCAACACATGTTTCAAGTTTCCCAAGACATATGGGAGAATATCATTATTGCATGATAATGTCACTAGTCTGTTTCTGCTATAATATGCCTTCAATACAAAGCTATGTGGTCATAGTGTCACATAGACATGTATTACTGAGGGTAAATACATACCTACTATTTATAAAGCTATGTTATTTAAATTATTAGAAAATAGTCTTGGAACTAGTGAATGCTGTGCTAATACTGTAATCGTCATGAACTGGTACCTGTGAAAGATGTATATGCATAGGCCAGTTTTAATACTTCAAATTTAATGTAGGCAAATGCCTGTTCTAGAGTATCAGCAGGTGCATGCGTGTGTAATGTACAAAACCAGTGTTAGGTTTAATCTTATATTATAAGTTTATAAGGATTCATCTTGTATCGCCAAACTTGGTTAAACGAAGTTTATTAGGATAAAAGCATAAGAGATGCAACATGGTAGGTTTCCAGTAACAGAATGACATATCAAGTAATAGATTAACATATAAACATATATCATACAGTACAATACAGTACACAGCCTGACAAGCCTGCGTTTATGGTCAGCTGTGGTAGCCATCACTGGCGTGGCTTCTTTTCTCTTCCTTCAAATAATATATAATAAACACTTCCAATGCTATAGCAATTCTCGTAACATATTGTAACATTGAAATAAATTAAAGATATTCACAATTGTAAATTACAAGTTCAGTGTCAATACATTATAGGACATCAATATCTATCTGGAGGCTTTGATGTCCTCTTAGAGCTTTGACAGTTCTGTGGAATCACTAGTGATTGAAATG
>JAGTTF010004567.1:0-10519 GCA_019095985.1 Streblospio benedicti | reverse complement strand
TTGTTTTTGTCTTTTTTGGGTTACTATGTACATTGACACATATGACTTCGAATGTGAGCTTGTCAAATGTTGGGTCTTGGTCCCTGATGTTGTTTTAGTGGGTTGTTTGGGTTCAGACAGACCTTTGACCAGTGCCCTAAACGATGACATTTATGACAATGACTATCACGTGCTGGGCAGTCGTCTTTCTTGTTGTGTGAACGGCCACAATTTAAGCAACCTGATTTTCTCTCTTTGTTGTGGTGTTCATTAGCTTTCTGCTTATGTTTGTTTTGATGTGCCGATTGCTGTTTCTTATGTCCTGTGTGTTTGTTGATGGCACTCACCTTTGTTTCAGTGTTAAAGTGTTGTAATTGAGTTTCTATCGCCTCAAATGTTTTAGATATCTCCACTGCTCTGTCGAGTGTGAGTGTTGCCGGGTCAAGGTCTAATAGTTTTTTTCTGACCTGGCTGTGTGCCGTACCTTTGATTAGTTGGTCTAATACATTGTCATCCATGGCGTTTGGGTTTGAAAAGTTGCATTTCACTGCTTGTGATCGAAGACGTATTAGAAATTTGTCTATGGGTTCGTAGGATTGTTGTTTGAGGTCTCTTAGCTGGAATCTTGCTAATCTGAAGTTAGCCTTGGGTTCGAAATATTGTTTGAAAGAGGTTCCATATGCGATTTGGATTTTTCTTGTCAGCTTTGGATACATTTGACCAATTGTCAAAAATTTCAACAGCTTGGGGGCCCATCCATAGTAAAATGTAACTTACTATTTTGCTTCCACTTTTGTTACTGAATGCTGGCGTTGATAACATGAGTTCACAATATCTTCTGAACTTTTTGAATTGTTGCGGCATATCCTCGCTGTCCCATTCCAGTGTCGGAGGTTTTATGTTGTCTGATGCATATGCATATTGTATTTGAGGTTGTATCTGTTGTACCTGAACATGAGCTGGCTGTCCTTGGGGCTCTCCTGTCACTGGAGGTGCATTTGCTTGTTGAAGTTGTTCCTCGAGCTCGTCCATGTTGCCACGACAACATGTTTTTGATCGCGGGAGTAGCACTGAGTAGATTGCTGTTGTGGGGCTTCTTTCTGAGTCCTCTTCGCTGCCACCATGTAATATTCTATGTTGTTTTGTTGTTGTTTTCTGTTGTTAACGATAGACAAAGATATCTATAAAGATTGTTCACGTTTAACTTTATTTATCATATTCTAAACTGCAACACGATAGAACACGAGAACAATCCAGAAGGCGCCAACATCAATGACGTCACGTCCTGTACCTGGTGTACAAGTACAAAGTGTTGTAAAAAATGAAACGACTTGTAATGTCCATAATAATAACAATTATAGTCTCTTATAAATAGAAATATCGGAAAATATCCAGCTCATCAAATACCTAGTCTCTAGTTTAAAATAATCAAGATGGAGGTGGGAGACGCCAATCAAAATAGTCTCTATCACACGCCTAGATAGGGTGATGGCATGATCGAGTGTGTTCATAGAGGCTACTGACTATATTTTACACACCCGTAACCACAAACTCAACATGGTGGAATCGGCTATTTTACCTGTGTCGCCAATGGCGGAGCAGGTCTAGGAACTGCCTCACCACCGTCCGTAGTAAAAACTTGTCATCACTACTCCTCCTAAACGACTCAACATACAGCAATGAAAGTTGGTATATATCAAGAACATCATACGTAGATGTGCATATTGACAGGGAATTTTGATTCTCAAATTTTTATGGGAGTTACGCCTCTTTGATATTAGAAATTGTGTGCATCTTATACTAATAGCTTGTCCAAAAGCTTGTCTCTGTTACCTAACACTGGGCATCCCAACATAAACATGTAACTCCCGGTGGTGTTTGGGGCTTTGCACCGCCCCCGAGAGAGTGAGGTTTAGTTGAGGGTGCCAGCGATGTCCGTGGTGCCCCTCAGCCTTAGCAGAAATAAAATATGGGTTTGGGGGTTACCTTCCCATAATAACATTGAGAAATAATTAAAAAATTGGTCATAACGTCCTCCTATGATACTATATCAACTAACTAAAAGTGGCCTTATATTTTAAACACTAAATGTGCTTCCTGAATGACTGTCCTTGTTGAACATGAGAACATTATGTATAAATTTCTCCTATCAATATAATAGCAGTGAGTAGCTAACATATGCATTTATCTATCTCTGGTAGTTATGCCTCTTTTTGAACTTAAAATTTTGTGCTTCTTATTAGCAGGGATAATATAAAATGACAAGTCATAGCACGGGCCAGCAGGTTGCTTGAGCAAACAATCATTTGTATAATATATTTAGACATTGTCATAAAAAATGTATACTTAAAAAACCTGACATGGTGAGCGCATAGTGATTCAATATTCAAAAGAAAAATAATATTTCCAGATAAACTTTTAATGCAACATACTGTTATCATTCTCTTATGGCTATCGATTATTTTTGTATATAAGAGTGACTATCATCGACAGTGTGGGTTTGTGGGTTTATGACCGTGGATATTCTAAATTTAGAACACGACCTATGAAACGTGCAAATACAATGAATTTGAACTCCAATGCAATGGGGAAAAAAAGCGGCGTGTTTACGCTGATTCATAGCCTAGAACCAGACTCTGTATTGCATACAGAGCCTGGTCCAGTTGACATTTGGTTTGTAATCCGAGATGGAGGCCAGTTTATGTAAGACGTTCAGAGATATGCGGGGGCACGTTATTGTTTGGAGGGTTGACGTTTAAGGAACACGTTGAACGCACTGTGTCCCTACTTGAACGCTGCTGCACGCTTTGCTATGTGTATACCGAAGTATGCCGTCATTAACATTATTGTAAACAAGCTAGATATTTTATTGGTGATCTGAATTTCGGGCATTTAGTATATACGTGTATTGTTAGTACGTATACAATGTGTCGAATAAAATAGATTGTAATCAAAATATCATGGGATCATTCATAACACCTAGATATGGAACCCCAATTGACGTTATCGGAAGGAAAGAATCAATCGGCAGTCTGTTGTCAACATCAAGTTGTCAATCACACGTCACGTACTAAATAGCCTCGTTCAACCTTTGGTTCAAATCCAGACTCTATTGTATGAAATGAGCGCCCCGCCATTACAGAGTCTGGTTGATGGAGACTACGCACAAAAGGGACTAGTCCGTGAGACACATTCTCTTATAGTTACGTTGGTGGTGGGCGTGGCATCATGAAATAATAACGCTTCTTTTCTGAAAATATTTCCGGACTTTGCGGAGTGAACTCTACATTAAAGTGCCTGCCGGCCCGTATTATATTCTACAATTTTTAGCAGTTATGCGTCTTTGTCAGACTTTGAACTGAAGAATTTGTTGCCTTAGTCCTGCGGCAGAAATGTGGATTTTAGGTGGAACGCCATTTTGTCAAATAGTAGATGTTTTGCGATTGGATTATGGTAGAATAGACCTTCCTCATCATAAAAACCACCGGATGCAGTTGCAGCATCCTTGGGGAAATTTATTTATGGCCGAAATTCAAAATGGCTGCCGGTGTCGAAAAAAAAACAGTTTTAGCCATATTCAGCTTCTAGGGTAAACCAGCCTAATTTCGGCCCTTCGGTTTTCCGGCCGTTTACTGTATATAACGTTCCTCATTCTCTGAAATTACGTCATAAGCTACGTGAATGGTTCATAAATAGTATCACACTTGTTCTATACGCCATGTTTGTAAACAATTTTGCTTTCACTTAATTTTTACAACGAGAATTCTGAAGGTAAATGGGAGAAAGTTAAGAATTGCCGTATATACACCAAAATTCGTCAAGATTAAAAGGGCACAAAAATAGTCTTGAAGTACCAAATCTATTTCGGATTTTATTCATCTTTTTTGCTGATGTTTGTCACAACTACTACCCTACGTTGATTTGACCTTTAATTTACTCCACATATGCCACTGACTGCAGTAGGAGGGGGCCGGTGCACTGTCACTTAAATCATGTTTAGATTTATTTAAACATCCAGGAAGTCAAAATGAACACGTGAAATACATATAATCCTTACCTAATTCCTTATGCTGTGTGCCTTTTCATACTATCCGTAAGTTTCAGTGAACCCATATTAGATAAACAAAACATTTATGTAGAATGTAAAAGCAGTTAATATAGTTATATAGTTTTATCTCTTTAAAGCTTGCATTAGGCTGAATGGCCCTTAGTTGATAGCAACATGATTTTGGTAAGCTCCAGTATGTATTATTTATACGTAATAAACTATACTTGTATTAGCAGCCACTCATTATCAAATAAAAATTAGTATATCAACAACATATTTTGAAAATGTAAGCTGCAGTGCTATTAGATTTAAGCGAATAGTCATAGAGAGAGTTTCAATACACAACCAAAATGAGTTTTTAGACAAGAAAATAAAAACATTTACAAATCCACCTGACAGAGTCTTATGTAGAAGTACAATTAATACAAAATTTATTACATTTTCATAAATCAGGTCATTTTATGAGTCACAGCTTTGAGTCATGTCAGACCCTTTATATCAGACGTAAAGTAGTGTTTTTCTTGAATGAGCAAGTAAGTTATTATATATATAGTACTTTTTATACAATATATATATTTTATACAATATTGAAATATTGAATGTTGAATATTAAAATATCATATTGAAAAATATGTGATTAAATATGATTTAATATTGAAAAGCTTTCAAAAAAATGGCTGACCCAACTTGTTACTTTCTAAAAGTGAAACTGCCCAAACAAATAGCTCTGAAGAATATTATTTTTTTCCCATGAGAAGTGCCCCTGTGAGAGGGCAAAACCCTAGTGCTAATACACTGAATGTCATATTATTATTGATTAGCACATCATGAAAATGGGCTTACTTTTTTGGAGCTGACGGGGTTCTTGGAGTTTGTAGTTATAGAATATTGATTTTAATGGCATTCCAAATAAAAGAATGTGATTCACTAGAAAATGGGACCTAATAATGGCCCATCGGCCTGAAGATGGACCGTTTTAACTATATATAGGTTCTTGTGGTCAAACCGAAGATGCCTGAATTTGAGCATCCAGTTCAAACGATATGACCTGTGGAGGGCAACGAACCGGATTTCATGGACGGAAGGACGGATGGCCTGACGCAATTGACTATGCGCCTATGTATAAAACACAAGACATCTATCATTGAGCAAACTTTTGTATTAGATTCACAAAATCCCCTTTTTTTTACTAGACGTTCTTTCATCAACCTTTAAAGCAGGTCCATTGACTGTAACTAATAAATTCCTATGTCATTCTGTTACTTTTATTTTTTTTAACCCCACCAAGACTGTAAAAGTAGTTAAGGCTGAAATAATCTTTTATAATTATCCCTGTTAGAGAAATGAGCACCCATTAAAAATGAGTGCTAGGGCTAGTACCAGCCAGGAAGCTCCTGGAGAATTGCTCTCCCACGGCTGCACGGTTGCACGAGGGGGTTTGCTGACATGCTGCATTGTGATGGTCACCTGTGTTACATGTGCATACATGAAAACAATTAGATCTGCTTTTGATGAAGACAGCACCTAAGTCGGCAAAAATTAAGTGGCTCACTTTATCGTAATTGATTCGATTTGTATGGCATCATCAGGCCTCAACCAAAGAGAATTGAAAATGCACCTGAATGTTGATTGACACCGAGTTACCTGGTCATGTTTCCCAGTACTTATATCCTAAACCAATATTTGTCTAAAGTTGTTTGTTGGCAAAAGCCACACATATTACACTCATAGATTATACTCAAAATGTCCAATATCCACATATTGTTTGTCAAAATGAAAAGGCTATAAATTAATTGAAAGTAATCTTAAACTGGTGACTTAATTTGTGCATAATAAGAGTACACCTTTCTCGCTGAATCTATGATTTGCCAACCTGGCACACAGTGTCTGAAACTATATTCTCCTCTATTTTTCAATGAGAACTTTGCTTCATAAAGTTATAGATTTTACATTCATTTTCATGTTATAGAGTTCATGATATAAATTAAGCCTTTATTAATATTTATTACATTTAGTCTTTTCTTTGATAAATGTCATATGGAAAAGATTTGATTTCTCTTTCTGTGTTATTCCATTTACAGATTCTGTTCATTTGTTATATCTTCAAAGTATTTGCAATTCAGATTTTTAGCACCTCAGAGTCATGGGAACTGATATTCATGCTTAGTGTTATACTTTAGCTTTGTCCAGCTTGACCTTTTATTCCTCACTGCTGTAATGAGCTATACTATAATGGATAATGTATACTTAACTTGTAATTAAGCCATGGGTGATATTATATGCAATCAATGATAATGTCAGTATTACATCATTTTTCTCTTTTTTTCTTTAATACTATATCTTCTTTTTTGAGACCTATGTCATCAGGCACATTCAATTTTAGCAGTATTAGACCCTCTACATCCATTTCTCTCAATGATTTGTACCAGCGTACAGGTTTCTGTCTGAAGGCCCATATTTAGTTGTGTTAGCCTGCATGTCTGCTTTCAATGACATAAGAATAGAAGGTATTTAAAGGACTACTTAATAACATTAAACATACCGGGTAGATGCATCAACGTTAAGAACTTTTTGGGCAGAATATCTATTGTTGGGTTAAAAAAAAATTTAAAAAAAAAGAAAAAAAATAACAAAAACTAATTATCACGGATCTTGATCGTCTAGGGCCGTGTGAATTACCCAAAAAGGAAAAAATAAGAAAAATTGTGGCTATTTTAATTCTTTTTGGGGGTTTTTTGTTGGGGTTTCCCCAACATGTAAAAGTTTTCCCAGCCCTCCATGGTGCCCTAAACAGGACCCATCCATGGGCCATATAGTCGATAGATTGGGTGGGGGGGGAAATACATACCGGTATTTTTTTTACCAACAAACTAGACCATTTGTTTTTTATATAGAATAGTAAAAGTAAAATTGTTTTAAAGGCCCGATAACGTTGGGTCTGGTGACCTCGAATCTGAATAGGGGCAAAAGAAAGGAAAAAAGAAAAAATTTGAATAAAAATTTAACTGGTTTTATAAATGATACGAATGACAGCAGTACTGCCTAAAAAAGAAAGGATCTTTCCACAATATGGGTGAAATGAAAATGACAACCCTTTTAATATTGAGGGGGCACAAACAGGTTTAACACATAAAATGTCCGCCATATGCCCCCAAAAAATAAAATGTTCCCCTTTTTTTAAAACAAGAAAAATGAAATACAAACAAAAAATACCTTAAAAATTTCAAACCTACAATGAATTAAATTAAGTAAAAATCACATTATTAACTAAAAAGGTAAAAAAGAACAAAACATGAAAATTAAGATAAATACCAAGAAAATTTCCACAAATAAAAACATAAAAGGTTCCAAACATTCATTATCATTTAAATTTTAATGAACTGAAATTTTTTGAATTTAAGAAAAAAAAGCAACATACTTTATAAAAACCCCAAAAGAGCCCATATTAAAAAAAGGGAGACGCTAAGGCAATTACCTGCCCCCTGACGGAAATAAATAGCATTTCCCCTTAAACCCTAGCCATAAATCATTATCCACCAACAAAACTAAGTAGTAAATTTTTTTACTTTTGATAAATTAACATAAAACCAAAATCCTAAACCCACTTTAAAAAAGAATCATCAAAACTTTGTTAATTTCACTTCCATTATAGCCATTACCAGATCACACTTTCGGTTTTAGCACAAAACTTTTGTTTGAAAAAATTTTTTTCTTTAACAAAAACCTTTTTCCCATTTTTTTTACTTTCTTTCCATACTATGCCTTTCTTCTTTAACAGTCTTTTTGGCCACTCTCCCCCTCTTCAACACGAATAGTTCTATGAAACCTCAAAAAAAAAATTTTCTCTTTCCATTTTTTGACACAAGAGCACAATAAAAAGACTCATCATTGCATCCAGGGAAAAAAACGATTTATAAAAAGGGAAACCTATCTATTTTTCTTTAATTTTCCCTTTTCCCTAATTTACAAGTCCACAAAATTACCCAAATTTAAAAAATTTGAGAAATTTCCCCTTCCCTTTTTGAAATAATGACTTAAACCCCTTGGGATTCTAAAAGTTTAAAAAACATTTTCACTGTACGTAAACACCCCTTTTAATAAAATTATACAAAATAAAATCAATAAAAAAAAAAATTTAAAAAAAACCTTAATAAAAAACATTACAAAATTTCTAATGTTAATTTTTTAAAACACAGGTAAAAATCAAAATCAAACCGGGTTTTAAAAGTATGCTGTTTGGGGGAAACAGTACTTTTTACTATAGTCACATGCTGTCATGATGTCCCCCGTAGAGCAAACAACCAGCACATAATTTACAAAAATGGGAGACACACACGGCGGGGAAAAACACCCACGGAACCCTTCTCTTTTGCAAAGTTTTAAACACTTTTTCCCCACTGAAAGCAGCAGACGTGCCGATTTTAAAAACCTTTTGGAAACCCCCAAATGACGACTTCACTTCTAATCTTGACCATTGGGGGCACACCCCTTTTTAAAAACAGCTTTTTTAAAAAAGGGGATTTCAATTTACCACTTGTCCTTTGCCCAGGGTTGTTGAACCTCCCGGAAAGGTGGAGAGCACTTCAATGATCACTTGATATACGATCTCGGGGAACCCCCAAATGTAACACAGGCCCCCTAACGTCAGGCCCGGGGAACCCCGGGAAAACTGAATATGAAAGATGAAGAAACCCCTTGAAAAGAATCAAAATTTAAAGAAAAAGGCCCCACAATCCCGGGTTTTTTCAGGTTTATACCGAAACAGAAAATACTGCCTTTAAAAAAAATCATCGCACAAAAAATTAAAAGTTTCCCTTTTTAATATTATGGGGGACAACAAGTTGGGGCCCCGAGCATACGAAAGTCCCGCCAAAAAATAAATTGAATAGTGTTTTTAAACCAAATTTTAGCATTTACACCGCCCAAAACTGAGGCCCAAAATCCCTTCAAAAAATAAATACCCCTTATGCCCATATGAAGCCACCCTCCACCCCAAGATTTAATTTAAGACGCTGGTCACATTTTGGCGATCCGGCTAAAATTATTCGTAGAAACGTGTGCTTGATTTGCAGAAATGGCCGGGGGAACGTTATCGCGGTTTACGTTTTGTTTGCAGTCCCCCACAAAAAAGGGATGCACACATATATTCTGGGTTGTCAACGCAACGTTAAAAAGATTTTCGTTTGGGGCAAATTAAAGAAAACTAGAGCAAAAAACTATATACACAGCACAATACTATTAAAAAAAAAAACCGGGGAAAGTGTGAGAAATTTTTGAACTGAAAACGGCGAAAAATTTACTGAACGTGGAACAAAAAGCAACTGCTCGAAAATCTGTTTGGGCCCGTTTAAAGAGCCCATTCAGAATAAAAAAAAAAGGGGTCCAAATTAAAGATAAAAGGGAAAAGAAAGGGGAAGGGGCTGGGTTTTTAGGGAAATTTTGGGGAAAAGGGGAAAAACAGGCTCAAAAAAGAGGTAAGCCTTTAAAAAATGAACCGAATATTTTTAAATTTTTTTACAGTTTTTGGGGAAAACTGTGAATGAACGTTAATTCCGAAATTGTGATTTTTAAACCAATTTTTGTGTACAAAAATTTTTTTTTAATTTTTAAGAAAGTGTAGTTTTTTATTTGGTGGGCATTCTGGGCTTACGGTCTTTATTTTGGGGGTATGAAATGTATTGGGAACCCCATTATTTGACTGGTTTATGTGCTCATTTAAGGCAGGATTTGGGAATTTTTCCCTAAATTGGGGAAAAAATTTAACTGTCTGCATTAATGTGTGATATGAGATCAACGATTCCATTACAAACCTGGGTTATTTAAAGATGTATTGGGGACTAGACCTTTTTATAGATCTAGAAAATATTTTATTTTCATATCAAGGCTTTTACCCCTTAGATTTGGCTTTAATTTTTTGCACATTAACAGTTTTGGAAAAACACTTTTTCCCTCTCCCGACGTTCCATCATATTAGTGAAGGAAAAAAATGCATCTGAACATCAAAATCAAATAAGTTGGGACAGGGGGACAAAATCGGGGCTTCGGGCCCCTGGTTTGGGGGAAAGGAAAACCCTTTTACCAAAACCTTTTATTCCTGGCCTGGGGTGTTGAGCAAACCCCATCCCTTTTAAAAGGAGTTTGCCCGGGAAACCCACACGTTTTTTGGTATAGGTCATTGGTTTGGGGAAAAAATGAGTGTGGGGTGATTGTGTAAAATTTGATTGTGCCGACTGGTGCTGCCATTTAGCTTTTCCCATGCAAAAAAGGGGGGAAATGATCAAATTGATAACAATAGGGAAATTTTAAATCCGGGGTAAATTTTAAAGGTCGTGAGAGCAGGTCTATACATATATAACTGATAAATCACCCATTTACATTTTCAAACTTCTCTCCCCATCACACAAAAACGCGTCTTTTTTTGCCAGCAATTTTTAAAAGACATTTTGACTTTTAATTTTAATTTTTCGTAACTAAACCCCGGGCATAAATTTT
>JAGTTF010004566.1:27539-37924 GCA_019095985.1 Streblospio benedicti | reverse complement strand
TTGTTTTGATCGAACGTCAATATTGACAGGGAATTTTGATTCTCAAATTTTTATGGGAGTTATGCCTCTTTTGAAATTAGAAATTGTGTGCATCTTATACCAATAGCTTGTTCAAAAAGCTTGTCTCTGCTACTACTAACGTGGTCGACCTAACATAAACATGTAACTCCCCCGTGGGGTGTGTGGGGGCTTTGCCCCCCCGGAGTCGGGATTAGTTGAGGGGTGTCCGGGAACGTCCAGTGGGTAGCCCCTCAGCCTTTCGAAATAAAAAACGGGGGGTTTGGGGTTTACCTTCCCATAATAACATTGTGAAATAATTAAAAAAATTGGTCATAACGTCCTCCTTCCTATGATACTGCTATCAACTAAAGAGAGGCTGCCAGAGTTGGGTTTAGTTGAGGGTGCCCGGGAGCGTCCGGTGGGTAACCCCCAGCCTTATGAAATAAAAATGCAGGTTTGGGGGCTACCTTCCCCATAATAACATTGAGAAATAATTAAAAAATTTGGTCATAATGTCCTCCTGCCTATGATACTGCTATCAACTAAAAGAGAGGCTGCCAGAGTTGGGTTTAGTTGAGGGTGCCCAGGGAGTCCGGTGGGTAACCCCTCAGCCTTATGAAATAAAAACGCGGGTTTTGGGGCTACCTTCCCCCATAATAACATTGAGAAAAAATTTAAACTAGATCAGAAGTGTTCAAAGAACACGGCGGCCGCTAGAACAACGTTGATTTATATGGGCAATTAAGGCATATGATGAAACGGTGCATACTTTACTGTTAATCAAGTTCAACTGTTAAAAGTTGACTAAAACGTTATGGAAATCTTGATTAAAAGTACACAATACTGTAATCAGCCACACATGATATTGTGCATGAGTATGCTGTATGCTGTATTTTTTATTAATTTGCAGCAGGTATATTGATTTTATCATGTTGGCTATATACATTGCTGCTAAGCTGAGTATTGATTTTTACTGATATTCAATGCACTTAGCCAGCAAAAAAATCAATACTCATGCACAATATCATTTGTGGCTCAATATGAGGTTTTTACGTGACGTAAAACGTGACGTAAAAACGACGTAAATGTGGATTAAAAACGTGGACGTAAAACGTGACGTGATACGATACGCGCGTGATTCTCTCTGGCTAAGTGCATTGAATATCAGTAAAATGTCATAAATGGCCTTCTAAAAATACACAATTTAATTGGCAGAGCGCCCAAAATCGAATCACTTCAGTGTCGCCTCATACCTCATAGTTGTTTAAAGTTTGAACGCAATCAGTTCATCAGTAAAAGCTCTAGATTGTCCGGAGACATACATACATACATACATACATAGAAACAAAGTGATCACAAGGCTTTCGCTTCAGCTACTGAAGCTTACTTAAAAATTTGGTCATAATGTCCTCCCTGCCTATGATGCTGCTATCAACTAAAAGAGAGGTGGTCTTCTTATATTTTAAGCACTAAAGGTGCTTCCTGAATGACTGTCCTGTTGAACACGAGAACATTATGTATAAATTCTAATTTCAATATATTAGCAGTGAGTAACTAACATATGCATTTATCTATCTCTGGTAGTTATGTTTCTTTGAACTTAGAAATTTTGTGCTTCTTATTAGCAGGGATATTATATTCTACAATTTTTATAGCAGTTATGCCTCTTTAGTCAGATTTTGAACTGAGGAATCTTTTGCCACCTATACTAACAGCTTATCTCTGCTACTCCTCATATACTACTCAATATAGAGCAATGAAACTTGGTTTATAACAAGAACTTCATATGTAGATGTGCATATTCATAGGAATTCCTATTACGCATTTTGCGCAGGTCCAGACATCGTTAGGTCTTGCTTTTGTTTTAAAAGCATGTGCATATTTTGAAATTCATGGATAATGATCAAATATTTTTTTAGAAATCTGTGAGGTCCGCCATGACACTTGCAGTGAAAGCAGTGGCTATTTGTAGGAAGTTGTTATGTGTAAGGCGGCATACGTTTGCTAAAACAACATGGAATTAGCGCTGGCGTGTGAAAATGCACGGGTGTCGGTAATAGCGTTGTTCTACTACAAAATGGTGACTGGAGTTTACAATTTCTCTAAAAAATGAAATAATTATTGGAATTTACATGGATGAACAATGTCATTGAATAATAATGATGTAGATCTGATATAGATAATGTATATTACTTTTTAATGATAAGACTCGTTTGAAAGGTGCATTTTTGCCCAGCCAGTCTGCTATTTCAAATCTGTGTCTGTCACACAGTGTCAGTAATACAGTATTATTCTGCTTGTCACCTACAGCACCGCGGGGTGCACAGGAAGATCTCTGACACGGGGGGAGGGGATCCCCCCCCCCAATTTTTTGAAAAATGTGATGCATTTTTCTGAATCTAGTGTTTGTGAATCTAGTTACAGAAAAGTTGGGTACTTATATCATTTTTTGGGCTAGCACCTCCCAAGAAATTATGGACCCCTTATTTAGAATCTAAGGGGCCCTTTGGACCCCTTTTTATGATTTTGTAACAAAAAGTCACTTGGAAACGAGCACAATGCATCCTGCATTGATTACAACGTACTTGGTACAAGGTCAGTGGCTGCATATCAGATCAAGGCTAGGCCGAGGCTACAGGCTAAATATAGCATCAAGTGTCAGACATGTGTGTTTGAAAGCATATAGGCAGTTACAAAGCTTGTCTCAGTCGTCTAGGGAATTATCACAGTGGTCTGCACATTCGACTATGACATATGACCGGTCTGAATCATGGTTTGAAGGTCGTGAGTTCAATTCCACGATTCTCCAATACCTTTACCAGGTGTTCAAAAGATGTATCTCACTGACTTTCGTTTCATATGGTGGAGAAAGATGGACACTGGTGCTTCGTAGAAGCCCCCTGGTAGTCCTATGTGCCCCGGGTTAACACAGCAGCTAAGCCAAACTGGTTAACTAGTAGGGTATGCCCAAACTGGGGTCAGAGGGCTGCCGCTGGGGTAATGTCGAACTTGTATGGGCTCTGTAAACAAATGAAACAGGGCACACCACCCCCGTCAGATAACGTACACTTGACGTGATAATCGAGTTTCAGAGACATGCACAATACATCCTGCCGAGACTACAACGTGCCCAATGAATTGCTTGATGTGGGTACAAAGGCTAGTGCTATAAATAGCCTAATGTGTCAGACAGTTGGCGGAGGCTGTCTGTAAAGAAGTGAAATGTGTGTACCTCGTCAGGCAAGATTAGCTTTCTATTCTGTGCATTGACTCTCTTCAGAGAAGCTTTCCCTTGCTTATATACTAGCCACTAGCGTGACGGCGTGTGCGTGCAGCAGGCGTAGCCGGAAGGAGTGAGGCTTCCGGCGGAGCCTATGAGTCTAGTTAGCGGAGCCTATGAGTCTAGTTAGACTCGGCTCTATTGTGTCATCACATTTCCCCCCTCCTTAAAAGGACATATTAGCCATATTACAAGAATATGGCCTTCAACCACGCACACACCGAGGATAATGCCAGCGGACATAACGCAAACAGGAACCTTTTGTGTCACGAATCCGCTGGTCACCTGAACCAGTTACAATCATTAAGACCACGGTTGCGTTATGTCAGGTACGAAAGTTAATACAGAAGCAATCACTGATGGAAACCGGGATTACCGGTGTACAAATCTTAAATTCATGGCATACATCAAGCATATTCATGTAAAATCAGTAATCAATCATAATGAACAGCACAATCACAACGAACATCTAGTATAAAGTATATAAAGTATATAATCGTAAGTTGTAATGTACATAGCGTGTAAGTCATATACGTATACACTGCACAGAACAATTTGTTGGCTATTACAATGATAGGAAACTCTACATTATCTAAAATCATGTTTTCACATTAATCTTAAATAAATTTTATTTTTCTATACAAACAATACAATCACATTAAGCATGCAGTGGTGAGGATCGTTAACAATCATGAGTAAATTATTGAATATATTTTGACAATCAAAATAAAGCATGCAGAATAATTTGTTTTAACCGTCAAGAGTAAATGAAGTGTATGGCGAACGTAATTATGTAAGCTGTCAAAATTAATCACAAAATATGGTACATTTACATCAAGCATGCAATGGTGTTGGAAATCCGTTACAATAACATTGAGAAACATGCATTAATGTGGGGATTTCTGTCAAATAACAAAGAGTTGTTGTGTAGTCTCTTCGGTATGTGCCTGTTGGCATGCTGCCTCGAACCTCGGTTTTCATGAGCAGACACCTGGTACGTGGATGATTGACGAATGAGTTGGGCGGGGATCATACGATAGCATATGGATGGCGTGGACTAATTGATTGTTATTGCAAGACCGGCAGGGGTTAATTCGTGGAATGCCTATGTGGCTGGAAACCTGGCTCATGAGATGCCAGGGCAAAGATTGATCACGTGCATGGGCTTCTCCTGATGGTTAAAGATATCTAGGATTTACATCCTACAGTAAACTATCCTACATTAAGTATATATAATAAAACACGCATATATGTATAATCTACAT
This sequence comes from Streblospio benedicti, assembly GCA_019095985.1. Lineage (NCBI taxonomy): Eukaryota > Metazoa > Annelida > Polychaeta > Spionida > Spionidae > Streblospio > Streblospio benedicti. Next base: position 33,379 of record JAGTTF010004566.1, on the reverse strand, counting down.
CGAGAGTACATAATACAATTTACATTAATCATGCAGTGGTCATATGATAGGAGCTAGTTACAATATCTACAATACATATAATCGTGAGTTATATCCATAACAACAGTGACATGATCCAGATTACAGATTTCTTTTTTATTTTTATAATTGCGACTCGTAGCATACTTATGTATACTAGTCGATAGTACATATACACAAAACATGCAGTGGATGCGTCTGAAATCCATACAATTCAATTGATATGTGACATGCATTAATTTATAGGTTTCAGACTCATAACACAGTGTCTTTGTACAACTCCCGTGGGACACTTGTCGTCATAGCTAGTTGACTGTGCAACATCAATCCATGGCATGTGACTTGGGAGATAAATGTAGGCGTCGCACCTGGACCCGAGAGGCGATTAATTAGGGGGCGGGGACATTCTAGGGTCACTACGATTGGGTAAGCAGTATTTGGCAGGGCAGTATAAATACAACGCGCGTCGCTTGGTGCATCACTTCAGCTGAAGATCCTTGTTCTAACGAATCAACTTGAATCAAGATGGCCGGTGCGATGTGCTTTTTTGGGAACGTTATTATGGAGGGTGTCAGTCCAATGTACAGGGACAGTGTTTACAATTTCGCGAGAACTCTGGCTCGGATGTCCGGATTCGCCAGGCACGTGCGAATTAATGGGCGCAGCGTCGAGGAGGACGATGATGAGCGCGGTCACGATGTCATCGTGATCGATGATGAGGATAGCGGCGTTAGCGACACTACATGCCGGGCTCAGTTTAGCGTCATCAATAAGTGAGTGTTTAGATGCTTTATTTTACCGAGTTTCAAAGCAGTATAGTTTTCTTCTATTTTTTTTTCATACTATGGGTAATGGAATGAACTTGTTTAACTAGTGTGAATTTTCTATCATATCCATCCTATGAAATGACAACAATCGAAGCTAAGTCATGATCATGATGGATACCATGAAAATGCTGATTGCAGCGTTATGATTCCTATGATGATGACTATGATGATGCATATTAGAGTAGCGCCAGCTGATTTACGTAGCCTACTCTACAATGTATATATTAGTAGTCACTTTAAGTTTATGTTGAAATATGAAAGCAATGCGTCAGCCTGCAAGCCCACAGTTTTGATAAGAAGTAGGACCATTAGTACCAATCTACCTGGTCGTCAAGGATGGTGGGGATGCGGATAGCAGCAATGATGAGGATAGTCATGATTTTAATGATCATGATGGCTATCATGAGAAATGATGACAATTATGATGAGTAACGTCGAGGTAAGAGAAGGCCGCGTTCTCGCGTTTGGTGTATCCATAAGTTGAGTGTGTATTTATGTGTCGCTTGTATTCTCTTCAGGCCGGACGACTATGATGGCAGTGACAGCGAGGACGGTGCTGCTTGCGGGCGGTTGGCGATGGAGGAAGAGGAAGCGCCTACACCCGCCTACTCGCCCATCTCCAGCGTGTCTTCGCCCTTGTCACCTGCGGCGGCTGGTGTTTCTGCTACCTCTGGGTCTGCGCCTGATTTGCCTCGTGCGTCCACCGGGGACTTTATGTTTTCGGTGGACGAGGAGTTTGCTAGGCTGACAGAGATGAGCGCGACTGACCTGGAGATGGAGCTTCAGGAGCTGTGTGGGGGCAGTCCCTGTATCAGCGTTGCGGCCCCCAGTGAGCCGTGGTCGTGGCCGGGGGCTCTATCGACCCCCACGTTCGAGCCTGCCGAGCACGGTCAGCGACCACGGGACCCTGTGGCTGATACGTTGGACCGTGAAGAGGACCCTCGACAGGAGCAGTACGAGATGACGCTTCTGGACGCCCGGGGTCAACTCCCGACCCGGAAACGTAAGTCATAGTCATTAAGTCATGATAGTGATACCGCGATGATGGAGACAGCATACGTAGCGATGGCTATGGAGATAATGACGTTAACGATGATACTATGTCCAAAATGAATTGATTAACATATGCATTGGTTCCTTGTCGTATTTGAACGGGGCCGTCGTGTTTAATATGTAGGTTGTAGTAAATCGGTTAATGTCATACTCCGGTGTGTCCAATACGTGACACGCAAATGTAATATTAACCCAGCGCCTACTTAGCGAGCGTGGTTTTGAAAATAATTGGTCTTGCCTTAATCTCTAACACTATACACATAGATGTTGTATGCTTAATCATAATTCGCATAACGTATGAAAACACGATAACTTGATGTTGCGGGTTATATATGGTAATTTAATATCGCTAAATGTTTTGTTTCAGGTGATGTGCCCCAGAGCACGTTGACGCGGGCCGATTTCGGCATGGCCGGCGCCATCTCTTTTGGAGAAGATGGCATTGCCCCCTGGTTTGAGAGGGGGCATAGGCCAATGGCGCACGGGGCCTCCCGCTGTACATGCGTGTACTGCAGGTTGTAGATGTCGGACTTAGAATATTTGAAAGCTGGCATGGAAGCTTTGAAACAGGAACCATCAGATTTAAGACTACATGTGGGCCATAATACTTTCACATAATGTAAATGATGTTAGTGATGGATAGTCACCGGGTGGTCCTACGATGATGACATGGAACATTTTTTTTGTGGAGCAGCGATATTGTTTATGGATTATTTAGTGATGTTAATTAGTAGTTAGTAGTGTACAGAGTAATTTTTTATCTATTGTGTATCTATTTTTATGTTCGTGTATTCTGTTTTGGCATGAGTGGATATGAGTGACACATTATACCGTAGTTTTGTTTATAGTTTATGAAATATGAGTGGAATATATTATTTGATTTAAAGACATTGATTGTACAATGAAATATTAGTTTAAGATAGCTGTACATAAGCTTGTTGTATATTGTTGACTTGGGGGAATAAAACGGGGATATCATGCATACACAGCTGTGTTGTTGTTTTCTTTCATTCGTTAGTGTTATTAGACGTAGGTTGGGCAGTGATCTTTTCGAGCAAGTAGTATTTTGGGTCTTCTAGGGGTCTGAACAGTACAGCGTAAAAGGTTGTATATGGGGAGGTGTTAATTGGATGAAGCACTAGGCTGGTATGGAACGGAATGCGTACGGATCTCGGGAGTGGGAGTAGCTTCGTGAAGTTCTTGTAAGTGAAGCTCAGCTGCTTTATCCAATTTATGTTTATCGTTGGCAATAGTCCAGACCATGAAACAAAGTAATTTTGTAATTCGGGGATGACGTCATATCTCAATTTGTCATCCAATGGGATGTTGCAAAGTTTCACGAGGCATGTATTACTGGAGTTGAATATTTTTACGTACAATGCTGCTTCTTGATTAGGCGCTTTTGGTCTTTTAACATGCGCTGACACTAGAGGGGCTATGAATATCTTTACCACAGAGAGGGTTAACACTACGCTGGTGATGACGACCAGACATTTCGCAATGGTGTCCGCATGGGAGGTTAGGGGATCCGTTGGTGTTGGTGGTGTTACGTTACTAATGACGTATGCCTCAGCCTTGCCCGCACTAGTGGCTGCGAGTGCTAGCATAGTGGCTGTTTTAAATTTGAGGAACAGGGCTAAGACAGCAAAGGTTAAGCATGTGTTCCAGATTATCAGCGCTACTGAGGTCACAATTTCCGATAGATCCGTCTCGAATGTCGGTGTGAACAGTGCAGGCTCCAAATCGTTGGTGTTATCAAATTGCAGTGGGGCGTCTGCTTTGACATAGCTGTCTGACAATTTTGATTTTATGGAGTCATAGAGCTTAGGCTCACTGTGAACAACTTGTCTTGCATTAGTGACATTCATGTTCAGTCCCGGTATTTTTATGGTACGGAATTGAGCGATATTAATGGGGTAATTTAGCTGGACCGATTGAGATACATTGTCGCAATTGTCTGGGTGGGAAACAATGGAAATTGCGGCGTTATGTAGAGAGCAACCGCAAGACAAGGAGAGAATGACGTGTGAGTTTATTTTGTGAAAAGTGTCAGCCTTGTTTTCGCATGTAATTCTTATTGAGCTTTCCAGGTTCTGGAGTAAATATTTGGGACGGTCTACTTGCAATATATTGGGATATGGAGCAGTTGTTTTTGTTAAGAATTCACATGTAGGCAGAATATTATGGTTTACCATAATATTAAATATGCAATCCATAGTCTTATGGGAGTACATGAATGATGGGTACGGGCATACAAAATCAATATGTTCACATGCAGAGTACTTTGCCTGGGAGAGGCACCCGAATGTGTGTTTATCCCGTGAGAATGCTATAAATGATTTATCCACTTTAAGCAGAGACGTGTTATTTGGATCATTTCCTTCCTGAGTGTGCAATGGTACTGGATAGGCCGTTATCTTATGTACATTAATGACGTGATTCGGGGCGAATACGGGAATCTCGATGGTTATGATCAGCACATCTCGTGCCACATATCCAATGGCATGTGCGTAATTATAAAAGTATCGGTTGTTATTCTTTGCTGGTAGGGGGGATAGATTGTGCTTTTCGAGTGACAGGCTGAGCCTCTTGACCGCCGAGTCAATGGTCGATAGAGTTACCAGCTTGTGTGGTAGACGGCCTTGTAACAATAGCTGAATTTGTTCCCTAAAAATTTTAAGGTCCGTTAGGGCATTTGACATTGTGTACACCTGTTGAATTAGCCTTTGGGTGGTGGTGACTAGTTGGTCGTGGGACCTGACGATTAAGAGATTGTCGTCAATTTGGTCCATGTGTTTCAACATAGCAGATACGGCAGTGGTCAAGTTATCCATACGTTTGATCGAGGCTAGCAAGGCGGTGTTGGTCGCGCTGACGTGTGCTTGAATGTCTCTGAAATTGGCGTATGTGTTGTTTTTGAAAGTGGTCAGGAACTCAAAGAGGGACGCAATATTGTCATGAATATGTTTTTGCGTAAATGGCTGTATTGAATAACTTACCTTCCAGCTCCTTAATTTGCGCCTGGGAGGCGGTCCCAAACAAGCTTCTTAGGAAACCAGAAATGTCTAGCAGCGCTCTTTTTGAGGAAGTCTGAATGGTCAGGGCTGACAGATCATTATCCAACAAGTCTATTTCCGAATTGTACTGACGTATTAAATCGAAGAGGTAGCGCTGCTCGGAGTGAAATGAGGCCAAGGTGTAATTGCATTCATGTTCCATGAAACGGAACGTGTGACGATAATGTATGTCTGTGATGGTCTTAGCTAGGCATGTAATCTTGTTGAATTGTGGGATTTTCAAAGCAAAATTCAGTCGGTGTAAACCCGAATATTTGCGTATTGTTCGAGTTTGTTCTTCAAACAGTACGCCTGCTGATACCCTGTGTGCGTATTGTGCTGCTGGTAGCTGCAGCCGAAGACAGGCCATGGTTATCAACCAAATTCATCAGCTGTATGTTTAGTTGTACTTATATTTGGCAATTTAATTTATTGACATTCATTTTAATTGACATACTTTTTATTTGCGTGGTGAAATCTAACACGTTTTTTATGAATTCACAAACCACTATTGAGTTTTATATGCGCCCCAAAACCAAGAGACCTGCTTCAAGACTTCTGAGAACATGCCAGAGGAGAAAAGTTGTGTGAGGATACAAACAATTAGAGAAAATAATACAGATAATATGGATGACGAGAAGGAGTTAGTAGTGTACCCGTGAATGGAGCTAATGTGGAGTTTGATAAAATGATTGATAAATTAACATGTCATCTTACTAAGATCACAAACTCTATGGAAGAGAGAATCAGTACTCAAATTAAGCGTTATCCATAAAAGCTGCCATTGCTGCAGAGTAGCAATAGCAATGTAATCGGTCAGAGACGAATTCACAGCAGAGATTAAAGCACCATGATAGAGTACAATTAGTAGAAAATCAGCCAGTTC
>JAGTTF010004566.1:5459-27439 GCA_019095985.1 Streblospio benedicti | reverse complement strand
CGTGGGGCTGGTAACCTTTTCCTTGGGGATGTTTTTTTACATTTTCGACGGGCTACCCGGGGTTAAACCCTCCCCGTTTTGGGACCGCCAAAACCCAAAGGGATTTCATTGCGTGTCAGCACCGGTGCGAAGTCCCCTCCGTGGAAACCTGGGTTAGTCACCAGGCACTCGCCCAGTACGCTGGACGGTGGCCTGTACGTGGGGTACCAGTTAACACAACGAGGAGTAGTAAGGGAACCAACATCGTCAAGGGATCAGTCGTCAGTCGCATGTCCTAGCCCTGGGCTAGTGGCGACGCGAATCAGCACAGCGCACGGCCCAGTGACCATCGCAGGTCGCACTGGCGCCGCGACCGATTCCACTTTGTTTACAATCCGCCGCCTGTCGCCTAACGTGACCTTTCACCTGCGCAGCAAGCTTCTGATGTTTACTTAGGCAGCGCGGCTGCCCTAACCCGTTAAGGCTTATAGCAGCCTTGCCACCCACACCGGTTATCGCATACTGCAGTTGACCTTTCGCACTTTATTCATTCTACGATTCTCCTCTTTAGTGGTATGTCCGTCTACTCGAGCAAGGCTTTCAACCCAACCCCACGGTGTCCATTGACGCAGTGCTCTGCCGCCATCCTCTGCCAGCCAACAAGGACTCAATGCGTTCGCTTCGGTGACCAATGCAACGGACTCCGCCGTCCACGGCCCACCCATCATCCCCAGTTCAAGACCTTAAACTGTGACTCCCGATGCAACTCACTGAATCAAAAAAGGCTTGATTCTCATTACACCGACACCACAGCCGGGCTTCTCGCACCCACCTCCCGACTCATCTGAACCTACTATCCGCATACTCCCATTACATGGTGACAGAACAAGCGACCGACCGCTTCGGGTCATCGCAAGCCGCCACTAGATCCTCGCACTCAGTCTCGCTCCCATTGATGCCAACTGACGCACTGCAGTGCCTATATATCCCCGCGCCGCACTTTTAGTTGCTCGTGACTTATACCACCGCCTCCCTTGGCGGCCCCATCGCCACTAATTCCAATCGCGATTACTCAGCGATAATCACTTTCGCTCTTCCGCAGTTTAGCGCGACTCCACCTTCCCCCAAGTTTCATCACAAAACCCACGGCATAGGAAGAGAACTAACTGGACGTCACTGAAATGTTCCATTCCTTCATGAAACTTCCATCAAGTATAAGGGAATTCAAGGGCCATAAAAACTGACCATTCGCCCAAATTCCTCGCCTAATCGATCGCACTCCAATACTCCATGAATCCGCCATTCGACGGGCAAGCAAATTCCCCAGAGTGCAAAGTATCTTTCCACCAATAAAATCTCCTCGCGTCGACTTAAAAGCCGGGTTTGAGTCGATTCAGTATTGACCCATTGTTCAATCATCGGTTTGCAGCCTCTTGACTGTCCTGGGTGTGGGCAGGCTCATAAAAACCGATCTTTGACCACATGGTCATTACCCACGGCACAACCTCATGCGTGCCCGGTCCACGGTCCTGTCTGCAACTTGTCGCGCCCAAGAGGTGGCGGTAGAACATCAACACCTGATCGCCGACTTTATAGCTGCGTGGCTCAGCCGCCTTTATCCTTTCTGCGCCTCGCTGAATCTCCACCGCCGCCCTGTAACCTTCGCACTGTCTCAGCCATCTGCACGCCAAATTACATTGATGAAAAAACATAGGCTGAGTAACACTGAGGCACTGCCCTGTTGTCACACCCATACATCAAGTCAATTGGGAGTCGTCCGCGCATTGGTGTGTAAACAGCCGCTATGGCGTGAATCCAGTACTTGCATGCGGGTCGCGTTGTATGCCATAAAGACGTATGGCAGCAACTCGTCCCAATTTTCCTTATCGTGAACACTCAGCACTCTCAATATGGCTTTTATTGTTTTGTTACTGCGCTCCACCATCCCATTGCTCCAAGGAGCATAGGCAGTGGTCCTTGTCTTGTGGATTTTAAACATCCGGCACAGTTCCTTCATGAGCTCATTGTCAAATTCTGTCCCTTGATCGCTGTGCAGCCGCTCCATCACACCGTGTCGCCAGCAATGTACTCGAAGAGGACATCCACCACGGCTTCCGCTGTCTTTTGCATTAACGCGTACAACTCCATCCTCTTGGAGAAGTAATCCTGAATGACACAAATGTATTTATGACCAGCTGGAGTCTCGGGCAATGGCCCTTGGAGGTCGATACCCACACGTTCGTGGGGAAAACCCACATATTCGTGCTTCATCAACGGCTTCCCTCCCCCAGCTCCGGTCTTATTCTGCTGGCAAGTCAAACATGCCCGACACATCAGTCTCACATCCTCCGTCATGCCTGGCCACGCGAAACGTCGCCGCAAGAGTTCATAGACGCGTTCATAGCCGAGATGACTTATGCTATTCACATGAACACAACGCCATTTGCTCTCGCGCCATGCGACCGGCACTAATCGTACTTGTACACGCTCCACGGGGCGGCCCTTAGTATGGATCACTTTGTCCATTGCCCACACCCCATCCACGGATTTATACAGACTGCTCCACCAGCGACAATACGCCTGTACCTCGGGACATTCCTTCTTTACCCCCTCCATTACCTCGCCCCACTGTTCCTTTAGAACTGCGACACATCGCAGACACTGGTCGCGCTGTTGCGCCTCGCGCCAATCCGAATCCCCGAATTCCGTGAGCACCTTCACGCATCGTTTTTTGGCCTGAGCGATGGTGCGCTGCTCTTGCGGCTCACCCGCCCACCCAGGCTCCTCTTCTTCGGCACTTTCGCCGGAAGATTTCCCTACCACGAGCGGATTCGCTCCGAGTCACTTCTCTGCCAGTCGCTTGAACGACGAACTGCATTCCGCTCGCGTGCGACGAACACTGGCGTCGCCTCATCTTCTTCTCCTATCTCATGAAGCTGTCAAATGGGTTCGGTTGGGCAACTAGTGGAGTCATCTGGTGAGATACACATTGTAATCAATACCATCCACGAGTTCCCGGCTCCTCTCCTCTTCATCCTCAGAGTCGACATCCCGCGCCGCAAATTCCCAACGCATCTCCGGCAGCAATTCCTCATTGACAGTCGTGCATTGAGAACAGTGACTACCCTAGGTGCACTGCCAGAATCATCGAGTCCCCGGCCCCTGCATCTGTCCAGCTTTTCTTTGAAGAACACACAATCGGGACAGTTGCCCAACTTGCATGCCTTCCGCTTTGAAGCACTCCTGCGCTCGGTCAGCCCGCTTGGCGCCGACAAGCCATCCGCTACTCCTGCAACTTCCCGAACGTGGTGAATCTCCCATGGCTTATACTAGCCCATTTCCACAATCCATCGCATGTACATGTTATCGGATTGGTGGTATTTTTGCACCCAATGCCAGAGCCGCATGATCCGGGCCCAAATGACGCCACCAGCCGCCCCCGTGATATCCCGAAAGCAACGCATGAAGAAAACCACCGCATAGAATTTCTCTTGTGTTGCGCAATACGCCTGCCGGCTTTTGCACAACGCCTTGGGGCAAATCCCAGTGGCACGAATTTTCCTCCCTGTTCCTGTTCCAGTGTCCTCCAATGCCGTGATATAAACTCAAGGCCCTTCAGGTGGAACTCCTTATCCGGAACGGGGTAATAAAGCAGAGGCAATTGCTCTATGTACCACTTGATCTTCTTGAAAGCATATTGCTGGTGCTCCGTCCAGCGAAATCTCACACCCTTCTTGGTAAGCTCGGTCAGTGGTTTCGCCAATTCACTATAGTTCGGCACGAAGCGCCGATAATATCCTGTGAAACCCAGGTACGTTCGCACCTCAGTCAGCGTCTTGGGAACATCCCAATTGTGCAAAGCCTGCACCTTACTTCTACTGGGTTGAATGCCGTCTTTATCCACTTCGTGTCCTAGGTATTCCACACTGGTAGCAAAAAGGCGACACTTCTTCGGCTTCAACTTCAGATTGGCCCTGCGCAACCGCTCAAATACCGCACGGAGATTCAGCCTGGCGACTTCGAAATCCCGCCCGAAAGCGAGAATATCGTCTAAGTACACCAGGCATTGACTCCATACACATTCATGAAGCACCATCTCCATGAGACGGCAAACGTCGCGGGCGCCAAGTGTACGTCGAAGGGCATCCTTGTCCCACTCAAACAGACCGCGGTGGGTGACAAACGCTGTCTTTTCTGCATCTCCTGGATCCATTGCAACCTGCCAGTAACCACTCGCGAGGTCGAAGGCATTTCAAAGAATTTGGAGCCTTCCAAAGCGTCCAAACACTGGGTCAATCCGTGGCAGTCAATATGCATCTTTCTTTCGCCACTTCATTCAGCTGTCTGAAATCGATGCAGAATCGCAATTTGCCTGATTTCTTTCACACTAACACAACTGGCGCCCCCACAGGGACTTTGAAGGACGACCACTCCGCCGCCAACATCTTCTAACTCCGCAGATCGACATATTCTTTGCTCCTTCATAGAGCGGCGATAATAATTCTGCTTCACTGGCTTCGCATCCCCTGTGTCTATTTTATGAGAAATCAAACTGTACCCTGGACTTCCGTCCGGAGCCACGGTAAGAAGTCCTCATATACTCCATCACCAGGGCCTCCAACTTGGCGACCTCGTCTGCTGTCAGTGTTCCTGCAGCCGGAACATACAGCTCAAGAATTCCGGAACACACGCCCCTTCCTTCTTGTCTGTAGTGGGCCTGCTGGCAACTCAGCCGTTATCTCCTCTTCCGTCAAGTAAACTTGCAGTCGCCCCGCGCCTGGGCAACTTGTCTGCCTCCTCTTCCGGAATCAGTTGTCGACTGGTCCACTCATTCCCATGCCGGGTTCCGATGGTATTGGTGTTCGCGACTTGAGCGGGAATCTGCCATACCTCCAGCACAGGAGGTGTTTCACCTCCGCCAGAAGTTTGTTGACGCCGCCTTGCAGACGACGCCCTCTGCTGTTGGGAGTCCCTTGATTTTGGCCACTATCATCCTCCGGGATTTCCCGAAATTCCGCACTTTGATTCTCCAGGGTGAGGGGCAGAGATCCATCATCCCTGATCACCTCCAGTGATGGTACTTACCTAACAGGATCACCCAAGATTGACGGGGTACCCCTCCACTAGTACCTCCCTGCCCCACCCTGCTACAGTCCCCGATGTAGACACATGACGCGCCAGTACCCCTCGGGGCGGATGTGCACCGTCTTTTGTGAGTCACACCAGGTCCTTGCCGAAAGCACTGCCAAATACTTGTCCAAACAAGATACTGTCGGCGCTCCTATGCGCACTGCCTTGGTCACAGTCGATGTTAACGCCATACGTAGTCAGCCAATCCATACCCAGCAACAGGTCCAGACCCTCCAATCGACCCACAAGGATCCTCTGATCATAGCATCCGCCACAGCCGGAACTTTTGCCTATCGCCCCTTACATTCAGCGACTTCCCCAGCCCCTGAGAGCATGACTTGGGCGGGCTGCAACGGGGTAAAGCGCCATGTAACTCCTCATATACCTTGTCCCAATAGACTGAAAGTCACCCCGTATCAGGCAGGCCACCAGCGGTCTCCCGCCCATTTCTATGGTGACTCTGCATACGAGCGCAGCCCCAGTCAGGCCCAGCATCCTATGTATTCGCCATGGGATGACGCTTCCGCCTCCTGGCATTGGTATACCATCCCTTCATATCCCTCCAGTTTACCAGCATGGAGCCTCTGCCTTCCTATCCGAGACACCTCCGTGACTGCCTTCCACTGGGGTAGAGGAAAGATGCAGCACCCTGTGTAGATTCCCCTTTCCCGCCTGGTTCCTCCATCGATGGAATTTTTGTGGATCGAGAGTGTCGTGTATGGCTCCCCTAAAACCCAACGGACGGGCTAAGACGCAAACCTGGGTCTGGGTCCTCACCGCCAGGCAGTGGTAGCACAGCCTGCCCCCCCGCCAGTTTTACACCTATGCTCGGCCTCAGCCTCATCCCGCGCTGCACTCGGCTCACTCCCTGCGACATTTCTTCCTCACTCCGCCTCCTCCGGCCGGCAACAGTCGCACACGGATACATCTTCTCACGCTTAGCGCCTCCGGTGGGATTGCCTCGGTTGATTGTCCCAGCAGCGGCGACAAGCCGCTACCCCTTCTGGATACGACATTCTCCTTGCACGAGGGGAATCCGCCCCCGGGCAGGTGGGACTTATCGCCTCCTCTCCGTTGCAATCTCCCCCGGCTGACGAACTCCCTAAATGATAGGTTTTGGGGGTAGATCTCGGCCCTCTTGGAACCGAGTCATCCCCGTCCCCCTTACTACGGGACTTCCCCCAGAACCGCCCGGCCCCACTACTCATAGGCTCCGCCGGAAGCCTCACTCCTTCCGGCTACGCCTGCCAAACGCACACGCCGTCACGCTAGTGGCTAGTATATAAGCAAGGGAAAGCTTCTCTGGAGTCAGTCAATAAACAGGATAGAAACTCTTCACTGGTTCTGTTATTACTTCTCACCACACATATGTCTAAGCCACACATGACATAAGTGGTGGAGATGTTCTAATTTGAACCCTTTCTGTTCCCCCCATGCCCCATGCATATAGACCAGGATTCCACACCCCAGGATAACCCTCCCTCCAGCCCCGACCTCAGCCATAGGGCCAACCCCAGGACACTCAGGATCCACCCTCCCACTCCTACCAGCCCCGACCTCACAGTCATAGACCGAATTCCGCCCCAGGATCACTTCCCCCTCCAGCCCCGATTTAAACCATGAAAGGGGTCGCTTCCACCCCCAAGATCACTGATAGCCATCCCGCCCCAATAGTACATGAATAGGCCCCCCATAGGTTCATCCCTGAATGTATATACTTTTTCACCTAAAACACAAAAATAGGACCCTGCATACATTTTTATTCAGACTCCACAATTCTAGTAAACTTTTAACACTAGATTCCACGTCACCACAGACCCCAAACATCTCCAGCCGTTCCTGCTGGCGAAGAACTGGCCTTTCCTAGATAAACCATTGCCTTCCACAAAACATCAAAAGGAAAAACCAAGCCCTATCCGAACCTTCAAACATGGCAGCTGCCCTCCAACAAAGTATAGACCGCCAGCAAAGCACCATCTGACCGCAGTTTCAACGCCTCCACAAGGTGAGGTCAAAACCTGGAAACAAAGCCCTATCCGAACCAGTTAAACCACTGCCATGATCCTTGGCAAGACATTTTTACTGATTAAACAATGTTAGTTTGAAGTATTTCAAGACCTGATAATAATTCAACCAAAGTGATACAATACTTTCGAAGAAATGATAGAGTTGACCGCTGCCCAAAGTCACTCCCGGATGGTAATTACAGCTCATTTGAGAAGTGGCAACGCCAATTGCAAATCCATTTTGACTATCTAGAGTGGACGAACAAAAACCCGCAAAGCCAGTAGAATACCCACCCTTCTCACTGATTTCGCGTTTGTACAATACAACATGCTCATAGTCCCAACTCGGAAGAATTATGACAACACTATGACAGCACTCAACAGTGTTTTTGTTTATCGACAAAAGCCTTTTACATTGACCATATCTTTATTAAATATTCCAAGGAAGCCAAAAAACATGCATTCAAAATCGAACCAAACTAAAAACTAACACATTTCCAGTGCCATGCCCCCACTAGAGTATTCTCAGGTACTGCTTCACCAACATCGATGTTTATTAATCGCCTACAAGACGAGTACATGCATGGTAGCCTCATGAGGCTAAAACTGTTACACTGTTCCCTGCTGAGAGAAAAGGTGTCCTCCAGTCAGTTAACCATCAAAACATTTGACAGGCGCTTATGTAGAACCAAACCAAATTGTTCGAAGTTAGGTTATGTCTTTAAATAAGTCATACAAATAAACAATAATGATAAGATCACACTAACAACAAGCTAACAATCCATCGGTGGCGCATTTATGAACATATTATGCAGTCTCCAAATACAGGTCACACATTCAAATTTCGCAGTGAGAATCGCTATAACAGTGGATCTCCCCCTCAGACAAATGTAGTCATTCACACTATCTTGAAAATAGGATAGTAACTTAAATTGAAATACATAAGGTGTACAATAGTAAGTAGTTATCCCCTTTAGCTATCAAGATTCAAATATAATAATCAATCATAACAAGACCTAAACTCTGTAGCCATGCAAAAAAACACAAAATATGACTTTAAATAATTAACGTACTGTACTGTCTATAAGCTTGCAATTAGTGATCTTCTAAAAATTTATGAACTAACTTGCTAGGTTTTAACTGGGATGTAAGGATTAACAGAAAACGTAGCCCATTAAACAGAAGATACTACAATTAATACATATACATTCCCAGTAGAGATAAACCCCCTGAATGTATATACTGCCTTCAGCCTTGTAAAAAACAAAATCATTCGCTTAACCACATTTTTATTCAGAAATCACAATTCTAGTAAACTTCTCATAGAAATTAACAACGAGATGGCGGCACTTCACACCTACTAGCCGATCCTGCTGTTCCGTCTACTTGCTGGATAAAATACTGTCTATACAAACATCATTTGATCTATTCAACATTCAAACCTTCACCACAGCTTTTTATGGCGAAAAACAGAATACCAATGGGCACCATCATTTACATTTTTATAACAAGGTGAGGTACAGCAAACTGCTTTTACTTTTCCGCCAGTTAAAACGTCCATGATCATTCTGCTAATTTCTCCCCAACCACCACAATACGACTCTTTTTGAGAAAGCCCCCCCTGTTTCCCCATCCTGCCAAAATGCTATGATAATTAAACAATACAGGGCAAAATTCAACACTCAGACAGAGGGAACAACGTGTGGATATATGCACAGGCCTTGTTGGCATGCTCCCTCTCACGGCCTTCCCAACAAAAACCCGTCTTGAGTTGCCAACTGCTATTTGAAGACTGCGCCGTAGCCGACGGACTTGTCTAACAATAAAATACCAGTCATAGTCCGAGTCCAACAATTTTACATTGACCATCATGTTGCATATATAAACATGCATTCACAACACATTGCCGAGTTCCAGTGCCATGCATTGACTCCCAGTTCCTGTCGGTCAGCAGTCCAAGACATAACGTCCACAGCTTCACACAATCATCTGGACAGTAGAGATTCAATCGATACCCATGATGAATTTGATCTGTCGAAAGCTGACTGCTCCGATATACAGAAACAGCAGCTACTGCTTTTGCTGGAGAAACATAAGAATGCTTTTATGGATAAAAATAAGACCTTAGGGTTTTGTGATGTTGTGAAACACCGTATTTTGATGAAACCTGACGCTGAATACAAAGCCTTTTTGTTACCCACCGGACGTCAGGGAGCAAATTAACAAACAAATTGATTACCTCTTGGACTAGGGTGTAATTGAGAGGGACAAGGAAATACTCTTTGCATCACCGCTTTTGGCCGTGAAAAAGCACTGTAAGAAGTCTCAGAAACACGTCCATAAACTGGATGCCCCTGAATATAGAATGGTCCTGGACCTTCGGTCGTTGAACAACCAGAGTCTATACTATAAATTCTGCATGCCTAATTTCTCTTCATTTTTGGACATCTTGGCCGAAAAGAAGCCTAAATACTTTAGTTGCCTTGATTTAGCCTCGGGATTTTCGCAGTTGGCCCTTGACGAAGACTCGAAGGCCCTGTGTGGTTTCCAATGGGAGGGTCACAGTTACAATTATGCTCGCGTCGCTCAAGGTCTAGCAGGCGCGCCCTCAAGTTTTAGTAGAGCATTGTCTTGTTATATATCGACGATATCCTCATCTGCTCGCCAGACTTTGAAACCCACAAGAGAGACATTGACAACGTCCTAAAAGCTTTGCATAATGCAAACCTGAAAATCTCCCAATCAAAATGCACGTTCGCTACAAAGGAGATAAAATACCTCGGACACATCGTGTCACATTCGGGCATAACACCAGCCCACGACCATACAGCCGCTTTTGCGACTTTCCCACGGCCATCCGACAAAAAAATCCCTAAAATCCCTGTTGGGAGTAATTACCTATTTTCAAAGTTTCATCCCGAATAGGGCCAAATTGGTCAGACCACTACAGAGACTCGTCACACCGAAAGCTAAGTTTAATTGGGATGATGATTGTGAAGCAGCCTTCACCCAGATAAAACAGATAATGTCATCGAGACCGTTTTTGCACTATCCCGACCACAACAAAGAATTTGTTTTGATGACCGACGCCAGCACGTATTCAATCGCCTCAGGTCTGTTCAATAGGTCTGACAATGGGAATTTATTGCCCATAGCATTCACGGGTCAAGCACTGCAGAGCTCGGAAACTAGAAGGCCAATCTTTGAATTGGAAACCTTGGCCGTGGTGCACGCGTTGGAGAAATTCAATCATTACCTAATGGGACGCCGATTTACGCTTCTATGCGACAATCACAGTCTTGTGGAGGTACTAGCGAAACATAGAAGCGAGAAACGTCTATCAGCTAAGATTGATAGGTGGATTTTGTTTATATGTAGCTTCGAGTTTGATATAAAACACAATTCCACGAAAGCCAACTTCATTTCTGACGCACTAAGTAGACGCACTTATGATGCCCCAACGGCAGCAGATGTTTCCTACCCGAACCTAGAGAAGTTTCCCCACAGCGCTCAAATTGATGCTATAACGAGAGCTATGGCGAAATGGTCAAAGAAATCGTCTCGGAGAATGATTTCGATCCACATGTCACATCGATGCCAAAACTATCTGCCAACAACACGACACATAAATATGGTCAAAATGCTGAGACCGATGGTACACTAGTGCAATACAAGGACACTGTTGACATAGATGCCAAAGACCAGTCAACAAGTGTCTCGCACACACGCGTTTCCCCACAGCAGGAAACAATCCCGGAATTTAAACGCCCAGGTATGACAAATGACCCAGATGAAGTTCCCCCACCCACGTGTCAAAACACACACAGCAACAGCGTATTCCATTCTGACATTGATCTCAGGCAGATTGCAACAGCGAAAGCACAAGCCTTTCATGGACCTGATTAATTACTTGAAACATGACATATTGCCAACAACGAAGAAAAGACTGAACTATTGCCTCATGAGAGAACACAGTTGCGATTTGTTTGGCGAACATGACCTTCTAGTCACATATTGCCACGCCAAGAGTCTCAACCATGGTCCACGGATTATGTTACCACAATGGTATGCAAACAAAATAATACAACTGTTTCATGTCACCTTATACCCACATGCAGGGATATTTAAGACAACAGCTTGTATCCGGATGCACTTCGCGTGGAAAGGGTTAAATCAGGATGTGGTGAGATTCATATCGAACTGCGAAACATGCCTCCTCTCTAAAGCATCTATTAACCCAGAGAGGCGCATGCGCCAGATAATAGAAGCCCCATCTAAACCCCATTCAGTGGTCATTACAGACCACCTCGGCCCCTTCAAATTGGGTGCTTGTAAATCGAGATTCATATTAACAATAATCTGTCTCCTGAGTGGGTATGTAACTGCTGTACCAGTACATTCCACCAGCACAGAAGAGACTTGTAGGGTACTTTATGACCACGTTTTCACCAAATTTGGGTTTTATCGCACGATCATTAGTGACAATGGCCCAGCCTTCATTTCATCCCTTTATAAAACAATGGCCAAAATGTTTGACATAAAGCTGACATTTGCATCTTGCTACACACCTAAGAGTACAGCTAAAGTTGAGAGACCACACAGCTCATTGCTCAACACACTCAAATGTCTGACGAGTAAACATCCGGAAAACTGGCCCCTGTTCTTGTCGGCAGCTGTAAACTGTGTAAACAACACGCCAAACAGCACGACCAAAATCTCACCAAGCATGGTGGTATTCGGACAGGACACCACTGCACTGAAAAATATTAATCTTGACACGGACGAAAAGACAATACCAGACTTGATAAAAGAAATGCAGGAAGTCCAAAAGTGGGCAGCACAGCAGAGGGCGGAGTTGAAGCGCGCCGCCGACGAGCAAGCACAACAAAAATTTAACAAAGGCAGATCGCCATCTAAGTTGCACGAGGGCGCTACAGTTTACTGGCAAAAACCATCGCTACGCGACCCACATGAGAATTCAAAATTGCAACCAAACACCCGCAAATTCACCGTTTTCGATATTAGAGACAACTCATGTCAATTGCGTGACCAATCCGACAATAAAGTTTACAAATACCGTGTGTCAGTTGACCAGTTAATATTCCCCTCCCACCACGACGATAATAAATGTTAGTACACTATTCAGCTAGATAATCACGGTTGAGCCGGCTCTGTACCACGTTTGGCATGGTGAAAACAAGTCCATCACGACCCAAATTCGTTTGGTTCTGGTGTTTCGCTTAACGTCGAAGCCATGCGTGCGTGGATGCAACCCCAATCGCACAGATTCCTGATAGTGCACATAATTCCCCCCCAGGGTGCCCACCGCCCAGGCCTCCCCTTCTAAACACGAATACAGTCACGCCAATTACCAACAAACGCCATGCCCAATTACCACCAGTGCCCAGCGGCACCGCCACGGTTAGTCTAACCGTCACACCCGGTTCCTCATTCATGCGCGGTTCCGCATGCTGCTGAGCGCTACATAACGATCTGCAATTCACTTTTCAACCACTTCTCGCTTACAACTTCCGCCGATTACTTCCACTGCTACTCACCACCTGCCAAGGATACTCGTCTCAGCTCACCTCGATTCTACACCACTGCTGATTCAACTGACCGCACTCCCGCATTACTGTAAATCACCCCTCCATGGCTAAACCGACCCCCAGCTACACAGGGATTGGCCCATCACCCAAACATATAGGCAGTTGCGCAGTGTGTAAAACACTCATCTTCTTCAAATATAAAGAAGAACTCGACAAGTTCAACGCTGACCCGTATTGTAGTGAAGAGTGTATCTTTTTGTCCCTTGAAAACCTGCCTTGCGCCGACTCTACACCGGATTACAAGTCCAAACAATGACAGTGACATTTACCATATGTTCCCTTCCATGACCCTTTGTACCCACCTCTCCCACTGACCAATCACAAGTGCAGGACCGCTAAGCCAACCTGGAAATCAGTCTATTTACACCGCTGACACGGTGGCTACGTGTATATATAAGCTGGGAGAGCAAAATATTCCTCACTCACTCCCCCGCAACCAGTCCCCGCCAACGGTCCCTACATTTTGCCAACCACTAATCGCTTGTTTGCTCCATACGCCTCACTCACCCTCCCGCCACCACACCTCGCCAACGGCCCACCACATCTCACCCAACTAATCGCTTGTTTGCTCCATGCGCGCGAACATGATTTCCCCCAAGGTCACGGTTTGGTTGATAACCATGGCCTGTCTTCGGCTGCAGCTACCAGCAGCACAATACGCACACAGGGTATCAGCAGGCGTACTGTTTGAAGAACAAACTCGAACAATACGCAAATATTCGGGTTTACACCGACTGAATTTTGCTTTAAAAATCCCACAATTCCACAGGATTACGCGCCTCGCTAAGACCATCACAGACGTACATTACTGCCATACGTTCCATTTCATGGAACATGAATGCAATTACACCTTGGCCTCATTTCACTCCGAGCAGCGCTACCTCTTCAATTTAATACGTCAATACAACTCGGAAATAGACTTGCTGGATAATGATCTGTCAGCTCTGACCATTCAGACTTCCTCAAAAAGGGCGCTGCTAGACAATTCTGGTTTCCTAGGAAGCTTGTTTGGGACCGCCTCCCAGGCACAAATTAAGGAGCTGGAAGGTAAGTTATTCAATACAGCCATGTACGCAAAACATAATTATGACAATATTGCATCCCCTTCGAGTTTCTGACCACTTTCAAAAACAACACATACGCCAATTTCAGAGACATTCAAGCACACGTCAGCGCGACCAACACCGCCTTGCTAGCCTCAATCAAACGTATGGATAACTTGACCACTGCCGTGTCTGCTATGATGAAACATATGGACCAAATAGACGACAATCTCTTAATCGTCAGGTCCCACGACCAACTTATCACCACCACCCAAAGGCTAATTCAACAGGTGTACACAATGTCAAACGCCCTAACGGACCTTAAAATTTTTAGGGAACAAATTCAGCTATTGTTACAAGGCCGTCTACCACACAAGCTGGTAACTCTATCGACCATTGACTCGGCGGTCAAGAGGCTCAGCTTGTCACTGGAAAAGCACAATCAATCCTCCCTACCAGCAAAGAATAACAACCGATACTTTTATAATTATGCACATGCCATTGGATATGTAGCACGAGATGCGTTGATCATGACCATCGAAATACCCGTATTCGCCCCGGATCACGTCATTAATGTACATAAAATAACGGCCTATCCAGTACCATTGCACACTCAGGAAGGAAATGATCCAAATAACACGTCTCTGCTTAAAGTGGATAAATCATTTATAGCATTCTCACGGGATAAACACACATTCGGGTGCCTCTCCCAGGCAGAGTACTCTGCATGTGAGCATACGGATTTCGTCTGCCCGTACCCATCATTCATGTACTCCCATAAGACTATGGATTGCATATTTAATATTATGGTAAACCATAATATTCTGCCGACATGTGAATTCTTAACAAAAACAACTGCTCCATATCCCAATATATTGCAAGTAGACCGTCCCAAATATTTACTACAGAACTTAGAAAGCCCAATCAGAGTTGCATGCGAAAACAAGGCCGACACTTCTCACAAAATAAACTCACACGTCATTCTCTCCTTGTCTTGCGGTTGCTCTACATAACGCCGCGATTTCCATAATTCCCCACCCAGAAAAATTGCGACAATATATCTCAATCAGTCCAGCTAAATTATCCCATTAATATCGCCCAATTCCGTACCATAAAAATACCGGGACTGACCATGAATGTCACAAATGCAAGACAGGTTGTTCACAGTGAGCCTAAGCTTTATGATTCCATAAAATCAAAATTGTCAGACAGCCATATCAAAGCAGACGCCCCACTGCAATTTGATAACACCAACGATTTGGAACCTGCACTGTTCACACCGAAATTCGAGACAGATCTATCGGAAATTGTGGCCTCAGTAGCGCTGATAATCTGGAACACATGTTTAACTTTTGCTGTCTTAGCCCTGTTCCTCAAATTCAAAACAGCCACTATGTTAGCGCTCGCAGCCACTAATGCGGGCCAAACGGAGGCATACGTCATTAGTAACGTAACACCACCAACACCAACGGATCCCCTTACCACCCATGCGGACACTATTGCAAAATGTCTGTTTGTCATCACCAGCGTAGTGTTAACCCTCTCTGTGGTAAAGATATTCATAGCCCTTTTGGTGTCAGCGCATGTTAAGGAACCGAAAGCGCCTAATCAAGAGGCAGCATTGTATGTAAAAATATTCAACTCCAATAATACATGCCTCATAAAACTTTGTAATATCCCATTAGATGACAAATTGAGATATGACGTCATCCCCGAATTGCAAAATTACTTTGTGTCATGGTCTGGACTGTTGCCAATGATAAACATAAACTGGATTAAACAGCTGAGCTTCACTTACAAGAACTCCACACAGCTACTGCCACTTCCGAGATCCGTGCGTATTCCATTTCATACCAGCCTAGTGCTTCACTCAATTAACACCTCCCCATATACAACTTTCTACGCCGTACTGTTCAGACCCCTAGACGACCCAAAATACTACTTGTTTGAAAAGACCACTGCCCAACCTACATCTAATAACACTAACGAGTGAAAGAAAACAACAAAACAGTTATGTACGCATAATAACCCCGTTTTATTCCCCCCCAAAACAACAACATACAATTGCAATAAGCGTATGTACATCTATCTTCAACTAATGTATTTTACATACATCTTAAAAACAACAAAACTATATAAACAGGCAAAGTCTAAAATAGGAATTATAAAACACCTTTTTACCAGAACATGCCCTCTAATGCAATTCCCCAAGGGAAAAACACCCATGTTCA
Source organism: Streblospio benedicti (assembly GCA_019095985.1). Classification (NCBI taxonomy): domain Eukaryota; kingdom Metazoa; phylum Annelida; class Polychaeta; order Spionida; family Spionidae; genus Streblospio; species Streblospio benedicti. The sequence goes on along the minus strand of JAGTTF010004566.1, from coordinate 11,441 downwards.
CCCTCACGTCTTCCCATACAGCCCAACCATATACTAAATACCAGATATTAAGCGCACATTCTCGCTTTAAACTCCACGTACTTCTCTATCTACGCAATAAGGGGGTGTGCATGGTGAAATTTCCTCACAGTAACACGTGTGACAAATTTGACATATTTTGTTGTCACTTTCCTTCCCCACTGAAGGAATGCCCTGTCAATAATTGAAAATTATTTAGAATCTTAGGCTTACCATATCATAGTGTCCCTAGAGTGACCCCCCCCCCTTGATTAATCGCTTCTAGAATCCAGGTGCGATGCCTACATTAATCTCCCGAGTCACATGCCATGGATTAATGTTACATAGTCAACGAGCCATGACGACTGATGTTCCACGGGAATTGTACAAAGACACTCTGTTATGAGTCTGAAACCTATGAAATTAATGCATGTCACATATCATATGAATTGTATGGGTTTCAGACATATCCACTGCATGCTTTATGTATATGTACTATAAATTGATATACACACTAGGTTTGCTACGACTTGCAATTGTATAAATCATGTAATCTAGATCATGTTACTATTGTTGTTATGTGTAGGATTCACGATTATATGTATTATAGATATTGTAACTAGCTCCTAACATAGACCACTGCATGTTTGATGTAATTTGTATTGTATACTCTCGATGTATGTTATACATATACGCGTGTTTTATTATAGATACTTGATGTACGATTGTTCACTGTAGAATGTAAACATGGATATCTTCAAATTCACTGACCTGGTTGACCACTAGGAAATTAATCTTTACCTTGGCATCTCATGAGCCATATTTCTTGTCACATAAGCATTCCATGAATTGACCCCTGCCCGTCTTACAATAACAGTCAATTAGTCCACGCCATCCGTATGCTATCATATGATCCCCGCCCATCTCATTTATCAATCATCCACGTGCCAGATGTCTGCTCATGAACACAAGCCGAAAAGACTACACAGTAACTCTTTGTTATTTGATGGAAATCCCTAGCTTAATGCATGTTTTTCAATATTATTGTAACGGATTTCCAACACCATTGCATGTTTGATGTAATTGTACTATATTTCGTGAATAATTTTGATAGTCTGCATAATTATGTCCGCCTTACAATTCATTTACTTTTGATTGTTAAAACAAATTATTCTACTGCATGCTTTTTTTGATTGTCAAAATCTAATTTAATTCAATAATTTACTCATGACTGTTAACGAACCTCACCACTGCATGCTTGATGTGATTGTAAAAAGATAGAATTATTACATGTTTAATGTAAAAACATGATTTTAGATAATGTAGAGTTTCCTATCATTGTAGTAGCCAACACACTACCGTATGCTGTGTATATGTATAATGAAATGACCTACACGCTATGTTTATTACAGCTTATGATTAGATACATATTATAATCACAATATGTTTGATAGATACTGTAATTAATTCCCGGTCCATAACATTGAATGATTAAAGTGATTTGTACTGTACAATTATTATATACTATAGATGTGTACTTTATACTAGATGTTCGTTATGATTGTGCTGTACTTTGTGAACAATTACAGATCTACGTAAATTAATTGATGTATGCCATGTGTTTAAGAATTGTAAACCGGTAAAACGGTTTTCATCGGTGAATGCTTCTGTATTAACCTTCGTACTTGACATAACGCAACCGTGGTCTTAATGCTTGTAACTGGTTCATGTGACCAGCAAATTCGTGACACAAAGGTTCCCGTTTGCGTTGTGTCCGCTAGCATTATTCTCGGTGTGTGCGTCGTTAAAGGCCATATTCTTGTACTATGGCTAATATGTCCTTTTAAGGGTGGGGGGAAATGTAATGACACAATAGAGCTGAGTCTGACTAGACTCATATGGTCCGCCGGAAGCCTCACTCCTTCCGGCTCCGCCTACCACACGCACACGCCGTCACGCTAGTGGCTAGTATATAAGCAAGGGAAAGCTTCTCTGAAGACAGTCAATAAACAGGATAGAAACTCTTCACTGGTTCTGTTATTACTTCTCACCACGCATATGGGATCATCCCGGGTTTCCCGTCTGACCAATTCCTGGATGAGAACTGACAGTCCTACTGGCCGCACAGTCACCTCCTCGTATGTCCGCTGGAGAGAAGCGCTAGTCAACCCCATCTCGATCCTTTTCAGAACCGCGGCCTCGCGCTTGCGCATGTCCTGTCCATAAGCCTTCTGCGCCAGGAACATAAGTTGTGTGACAAAATCTCGCACCGACTCCTTACTTCCTTGCTTTCTAACAAGGAGTTCTTCTTCCGCATTGCGCATCTCCACTTCTGTGTGGAAGTAGGAGTTGAGCGCCGATACTAAAGTGGCCCAGTCGTATCGTTCTTCCACCGTCAAGTTCATCAGTGCACTTTGCGCCTTACCGGGCAGCCGATCAATCAGCCAACCCGCCCATTCCGACTCATGGATGTTATACATTGTCAGGATCTCCACCAGATGTTGCAGGAAATCCAACCAAGTTTGATTGGAATCCGGTTTATTGAACTTTTGCAAGTTCCTGATCCTGTCCTTGAATCGTACCGAAGTCGGGACAGTAGGCTCTCTTGCACTGTCGCCACTGTCCGACTCGTCCTCCGAGCTGCTCCGCCTTCTGGATCGTCGCGACTTGTGTTTCCCGTGGCCCTTTTCCTTCCGGGCTTCCCGCGCTTGCCTATGTTGTTCTGCGGCGCCCACAAATGGGGAATTGTAGTACCGCATTAAATAGGGATCCAGCGTCGCATTCTCTTTGAGGAAACTGTCCCGTCGGTCGCGCTTTCCGATGCCTCCATCATCCTTGAAAGGGGCTTCCGTGCTTGGTGCCTGCTCTGTTATTTGAGGGATGGGACTATAATCGCGGCGAGTTAGCTCGCGCAACCGTGCCCTCAACTTCCTTTCCTCCTTGTCCCTCACCTCCGCCTTCGCTACAGCCGCCCGCAGGGAGGCCAAAGGATTGGAGCTGGGATCCTGCCGTTCATCCTTGATTCTTGGTCTACTTGATGGGTCGGGTTTTTGGGGTCCAACTGCCCCTTGGCTAGGAGGGCGCGACGACGTTGCGTCGTCCTCACTGTGCCAAAAGTTGTGTTTGTCCAAGGAGGGAAACAGGACTCTCCTGTTTAGTTGTGGGGAAACAGGGAAATCAACCATCATCATCAATTCTTTTCTAGCCTCAGCTGATAACACCTTACATTAGAAACAACAGTAGAGGGATGCTGCTGCAGCCCCCCACTGCCAGTCCACCAGTGCCTTGTGTGTCATAAATTAGAGTTGTGCAACATCAAAAGCATTTTGAAACTCATGACCAAAATTTAAGAAAACATTTTTTTTTCAATGAATATCATTGGGCTATGTTTGATTTTCATCTATATAAACTCCTTGTAAAAATGCGTTTGAATTGATACCAAACATGACCAGCTTTTAAAAATTACAACGGAAGATATTCTTTATTTACATAAAAATGAAGTCTCCACTGAGAGGTGTTTTAATGTTGACCTCACATGTCCTATGTGTGTCTGTTAAAATGCCCTGGTTTGTTTGCTTATCAATTAATTCTTGCAAGAATAAGACATCTTGAGAATTCAAAGTTAGTTTGATATTGTATACATTTCACTGTGTAATAGTCACACTATTCTCTGTAACTATCACAAAGGAAGGTTTTTTTTCAAAACAACATTGAAGGGGGCGGGGCCTCAACATTTCTGTATGAAGTTTTGTTGTGGTAAAAAGCGAGCAAAGAAACACGACATCGCTGGAAATGTTTTACTAGGGATCTATTGCATTCATATATACCAAAGCATAGAAAAGGGTTCATTTTATCTTTTAACAATTAATGAAAAATCTAGTAACCAACTTCTAAGATTTGCAGAATTATGTCATATCAGACCATTACACAAACAATACACTATCGTTTTTGGTCGGTTCACTCTCTCCATACACATATGCATGATTTAAGTATCTATTCTAGTGTGTATTTTTTCACATTCATAAATGCATAATTAAATTTATCATACAGTACATTTTAAATGTGAAACATAGCATATACATGTACTTAACAACGTAGTTTAAAAAAAGATGCTTTCATCAATTTACATATTTACTAGAGTAAAAGTTAAAACAATATGCTTTTTAATTGATTTATGATTTCATGGACTTGGGTATATATTATTATATGTAATTAAGTCATTAGACTTATGACTCCAAGTCAGGTGAGGACTCCATCACATAGTCTCTGGTGGGGTTAGAACACACGACCACATGGCACCAAATCGCCTAGCAGTTTAGGCTAACGCACTAGTCCAATCTGCCACCGGAACCAGGTTAAAAACCATGGCTCAAATGATAGTTTTCTTATAGAGTTATTCTGAAACTACACTGGTCTTCCAGAAGATGCCCAGGCTAAAACTTTATCAAACTATATCCGACGAGACGGTCGGAGGGCATCATTTAGAAAACTCAAAATTCACGAAATAGCGTCTGCTTACGACGGCGCCACAATAAATTCCATAAAGAGATCACGTCTCCACAGAGGCCACTTGGTCACCAGTCTCACAGGTTATCTAAACACAGAGATGTGCACGTCTATTGTTCAAGCTTTACTGTAAACTGTATGTTCTCATATTTGTACAGTGTATAATGTTAAAGAATAAGATTCCCATGCATCATATTTTGGATCATATGTTACAAACAGGATGTTCTTATTGTGCTATCTTTTATTAGCCAAACTACGATTTCTTAAATGCAAAATGACAGTTAAAACATGTGCCTGATTGATAGTGATTTACATACACGCAAGAGCATGTCCATTAAGAAATAGTGGCATTGACCAACACAAGTAAAGGGCATATCGCCTATGGACTTGGCACCTATAAAAGTAATGATGAACATCCAATTTCCTTATAAACCCGCTCATCCGCGTGTCACTCCCGTTTTGTAATTAATTTTTGTACTTACGACGCTTGTTTTACGGTTCTCCCAGCACTTTACGAGTGACAAAAATCAACGCCCATCATCAGATTTTAAAGATATCAGCCATCGTATTTAAGACCCGCCCCCCCCCCCCCCATTTTGAACTCACCTTGGAGCATACTACCCAAAGCAGATGCTAGTGCCCCCCGGGGGGGTGGGGATGGGAGGTCGAGACAGTCTTATCTAACAATAATCTCTTCGTCATCATAAACATCAGGCTACAGGATGCAGCCTATCTCTAAATATCCTATTTCTACACATATTTTGATTGTTGAGGTCCCTCATATGTATAAACTAGTTGTATACCCGGCGCTGCTCATGTTGAAACAGAAGAGATCTGGAACACATTAAATCCTCTTCCCTCCCCATCCCTCCCTCTGTACACCTTCCCCACACCAGCTCCTGTCAGAATACAGGTCTGTGACGGATAGAATACACCTCCATCACCTTCCTCCCATCGGCATAAGTCATAGCACACTATACACACTACATGTATATGGCAATGATTGATCCCTCTAATATCCCTCCCACTAGCTTCTGCTACCGCTGGTACACATGTGTGGAACAGATTAAATGTTACGCCCTCCTCTACCCTTCATGACTGGGAGGAAGTGAGTGTACTGGATAGGGAGGGGGATTGGAGAACAAGAACCATCAGGGAGGCAATAAAGATAGGGGGACAGAAGCAGGTCATGAACCAAGATGAGGGGGCCTTTCAACTCTCTCACGTGTACGACCCGATTTTCGGCATCGGAAGTCGTGCTGAGTGACTTGACATGCACAGAGAGACGTTTTGAAAATGGTGACAGGAGTTACCGAAACTGTCAACAGTAATTATTTTAGTGTGTTGTGTAAAGATGAACTAATAAATAATGTACATATGTGTATTCCAACACGATGAACTCCTTCAAGGATACTCCTCGTTGTGTTTCCTAAGACTACACGTGCACCACGTACCTGGACCACCTGTCGGTCCCTGGGT
>JAGTTF010004565.1:0-11326 GCA_019095985.1 Streblospio benedicti | reverse complement strand
TCTGGGGCCTTCTCTAGCATTTGCAACATCCTAATGTCTCTTTGCTTAACTGTGGCCTCGTCAGCTGCTTTGAAAAAGATGTATTGTGACAGATGAAACCGTAAGGTGCCCCGCTACCATTACAATCTGAAGCAATGGAAGCATGAAACGGAAGCATATTTTTCAACAGCTCGATGCCCAATACAAATGGTGTCCACATGGGGAAAATGACACATTTCTGCTGGGTACTGGCCCAAAGATGTTATCACTTCTCTGGAGAAGTGGTTTTGACTTTTTCGGCCCTGTGGGCTCCGTTATAGGATTTTTTTAGATGTTGATCTGGATCAACATTTTGATTTTCTGGTTCGCCTGGAGGACTAACTTGTTCATCGTTATATCTTTCTGCTAAAGGTGGGTTTGCTGACAATTTCCACAAAGATGTTCCCATTTTATGGTGTACTAGTTCTGAATGGCCCAATTAGCTTGCCTTGCCTTGTCTCCATCTATCAAACGGGGGCGGGGGAGGGGCATTGTTCGTTGTGTCTTTGAAGGGTTAAACTCAAAGACGTATTTGCAATGATTAGGCAACGAATAATTGTAACAATGACCGCTGTTGCACTTAATCGTGAAGCTAAACAACAACACCAGAAGGAGGAGAGAAGAGAGAATAATACAAAGAGACTGTAGAAGATGAAGATGATGAAACTTCAGAAGGCGGTCTTGAAGATGTTCACTTAATGTCACCAGCAGAGACGCCCATATACACAGACTAAATTGTGGGTATGGCCTAGGTCACTCCGCCATGCTGCTGTTTGGAAGAGAAAACACGTTGAAAGACCAAAGCTGATGGTATTTCAAGGATTAATGGCCACTCTAAGTCGCTATTTCTGGCAGCCGATCATCACACCTCTTCAGAATGCTTCATCTGTTCAAGCCTTTCCCGTCACCTCCCAACGCCTCTGACGGCTTGTACAGCTCAGTGACTATTACAAGCTTTGTCTTCAGACAGTTACGTAATAAATATTGACACAAAATCGGCCGATCCACCCCAAAAGGACAGATCGGGCGTGTTTTGGAGATCTGGAGCTAGGATCGCCATGTGAAATGGGGGCCTTATCATAATCTATATATTAATATGCTAATTTTTGGACTTTTGTTCGGCTATCCCCTCTTTAACCTGACTAGCTGGACGCCATCTAACTACAGGAGATGTTTCATGGTACTGTGTAGTTTTGCACGAATATGTTTTTCATGGTCAAGATGGCCCTCATGGTTGTTAATTAGCGGTTTTATAACAAAAATAGCAGACAGCGGCAGCCATGACAGCGTCATGTGGAGTAGTGTGATGTAATAAAAGACCCCAAAGGCGTCACATGAGTTCAAATACTAAGGGATTACCACCACTTTGCCAATTGAGCTACTGTACATTAGAACCTTCAATCAAGACCACCTCTATAAATACACCACCTCTATTATAAGATAATTTGTAACATTCCCAAGTCTTCATAAAAAGACCATTGCAAACATCCCTAATGAGACCACCCCTATATAAAACCACTTGACGCCAGGCCCTGGGCAATCTTAACAGGGATGATCTATGGAAGTGCGTGAGGATATCTGTGCCATGGAGAGCATTATGTTCCCATTGCCATAGACACTAATTTTTCATCCCATAGCTTTTGCACATTAGATGGCAAGTGCATTTTCAGTGATCAATGACTTACTTGAGAAGATATACTTATTCGTCTTCGGCAAGTATACCACATCCACGCTTAGAAATCCATAGCTTGATCTGTTGATTGACTTCTTGCTCATTGCAAAAGATAGATTCTATATTGTGGTATAAGGTTAGAACTTCCCTATCTCAATTTACATTCCGTCTTAAAGGTTGTTCCAAAACACACTTTCTCCATATCATATTTGATACTTGATGGTGCTAAGTTGATAGTACAATGATGTGTGCCAATATTATTTATTATTTATTCGTTGTACTAAATAACAGAGCCAACGCTTAAAATATCACCCATGCCCACAATTTGCACAATAATGGTTACTGGAGAAAAAGAGTGTTGTACTCATTTCATACACTTTACTCAATATATCCCTTTCTATGTCCATGGATGAGTGGTGGTGCTGTCAGGACGTGGGTAAGTATAGTCAGGACAAGGGTGCTTGAAAATAAAATGTTGTAAAAACCATATTTATACACTCACCAAATATGTCTTTTCTACGCCAAGCATGGAGGGCATTGTGTTCCCATTTACATGGACACTAATATTTCCTCCCTTTAGATTCTTATTTTACAAGCCAAGTCAATGGATTTCGCCAATGATTTAATTGGGATCGACTTATAAGATTATGTAACTGCAGGGATTCAATGTGATTCTCGGTATGCCTCTCTGATCACACGGTATAAGTTAGTTACTTGTATTATGGTGTCTGTTTAATACATATCTAGTATATATACAGTCATTTCTTTATTCACAACACGTAAAAAACTTACAAAATATCATTAACAGTTTCATCAACTTCTGCCACGCATCATCAGAATGACCGACTACAACGACGCTCTTGGAAGACGATTGGAAAACCCGAATCGATTAAGGAGGCGTACATCCCCACCGGCTCGCGAGTATATGACCCACTTCACGGCGGGGGTGGCGGTTGAGATGATTGACCGCCTGTCATGCGCAGTCCGGTCACCTGATGATGTCAGCAGAAGCTGATGAAAACTGTTAATGATATTTTTGTAAGTTTTTACGTGTTGTGAATAAAGAAATGACTGCATATAAACATTACTAAAAACACAATGAACACGTTCAAGGATATCTAGCAGCTCTTCTCAGAACCTGTTGGAATTTTTGGATGTCGGATTGCATGTATGGGTCCCATAGTGATGAATATTCAAGTACATGTCGGACAAGAGTATTATATGGTCCTAGTTTTGAGTTGTACATTATTTGTTTTGCTGTTCCTGCTCACCATGCTCAGAATGTTGTTTTATTTATTTATTTCATTCTGTTTACATGGTCACACCATTTAAGGTCCTTACAGATTGTGACACCTAGGTAAGTGAAGCTCTCTGTGTTTTCTAGTTTGGTTCCTTTAAGGGTGTAATCTATCTGTAAATGATTTCTTTTTCGGGTGATGTTCATGCTAAAACATTTAGACTGGTTGAAATGCATTTTTCAGTCTTTTCCCGTGTTTCCGATGACTGAAGGTCATTCTGCAGATCTCTCACATCTTCTACGGTCTTTATCCTTCTGTATATTACTCAGTCGTCTGTGAAAAGTTTGGCAGATCTTTTAACACGCTCTGGTAGGTAGTTTATATACAGCCAAAAAACAAAGGTCCGAGAACCGTACCCGGTGCGACCCCCGACATGTTCCTCATCAGAGAAACATCCCAGCCATCAACGATGACTGGAATCTTGAGCACAGGAATCTTGAGATCCATTTGTGTACTTTGTTTCTTTCTTCAAAACCTTTCAAATTGTATAGAAGGCCCTTATGACTTACTTTATCAAACGGGTTTGTAAAATCCATAATAATGACATCTGTTTGACTTCCACCTTGCATGCCATTAGCCAAATCCTCCATAAACTCTGTAAGCTGAGTTTCACATGAAAGTCTGTTAGTTACGAAACCGTGCTGTTGGCAGGCAAGTGCTCCATGTGAATCTGGGTGAGTGAGTATATTTTTGACTACTATGTGCTCCAGAAGTTTGCATATAGGATACATGTGAGACTAACGGGCCGGTAATTACTGGCATTCTTGAAGACTGGAGCTATGGTTGCTGATAGCCAGGGTGCAGCTAGAGCACTGGTGTCAAGACTTTTCTGGAAGATCCACTGCACAACTTGAGCAATCTCGTTTGCTAATTCCTTCAGAATAGGTGGAGGCATCTTATCTGGTCCCGAAGCTTTGGAAGGATTTAATGGGGACAAAGCATTTCTCACACCATCTATGGTAGTATATTTTTGGGGAGGGGGGGGGGGTAAAGGTAGATATTCTTTGTCTGTATGTTTGCTTTCCAGGTAGCGTCAGAGCTAAGTACTCCATTGTCCTTGAAGGGTGCTACTCCAATAGAATCTCTTTTCATGTGTTTCAAACATGTGTAGAATGTCTTTGTGTCATTGTCCCGAGTCTGGCTATTGTACATATCTGGCTATTGTGCATGAAAAGTAATGTATATTCATGACATTGTTCTCAGAAATTACCTTCAGTGACAATGGGTCTCTGTTTGAATAGGTACAAAATTGATAATAGTAGTTGGAATCATCATGAGAAAATCGCGGATTCCCGGTCGGGTCTCGCGATGGGTGTTGAGCAAACTCATCCCTAATAAGTTCCACACCTGGATGCTAAATAAGTGGTCAGGCGAGAAGATAACCCCAAATGATTGTTAAGAATGCCAATGAGCTGGTGTGAATGTAGCCTCCTCTGATCCTGCCTAGCGGGGACTTAAGACCATAAACTGGACATTTTAGATGTACAATTGTTTACATTATGTACTACTGTTGTGACGTGCAGGAAACGTAGATACAATTGAGTTCATAAAATATTTACTATAGATTTATTGACCAAAAAAACAATCTATACTTATAGATTTAATATTCGAGACAAGTGACATAATTTCACGGTTTTCATCACTCACACTGCCTTTACAAGTCCTTGTTCATACCAACATGTTTGCCCAATTAAGCGGGCACATTCCACCGTAAGGTGGGTCTACAGCCAGTCTATGACCAAAACGCATAGGAAAGTGTGATGATCCGTGAGTGTACAGTGCGGCAAGGCCTATGTTTTTCAAGGCCGTACCGTGGCCGCAGGAGATATCATTCATTGGCTTGCCAACCACCCTTAAATCATGGTCTGACCGCGAATATTTGCGGTAACCTTTTAGCTAAACGCAGATGATTTACCCGCACGTTAATAATCAGCAAAGACACAGTAATGGGGCACAACCGTTGCCTGTACCATGGAAAGCACATCCCGTACTTTTGTAATCACAGGGTGTTTTTTGGAAGTTGTTCGCGAGTATCATCCTCTTTCTATGCAAGTTGAGGGCACGGCCACCTCAATAAAAACCACTCCCTGTGCTGTGTATTTTTGCACGCATGGAGTTCGTGCGTAATCATGGCCACTGATGGTTGTTAATTAGCGGAAAAATAACGTAAACGCCGCAGACTTCAACAGCCTTGCGGCGACCACGCCGTTAGGTGGAATAGCCAAAGGTGTTAAAACCACACAGTGAGCCAGTGAACAGGATTACCACCCGTGAATCCATTTTAAAACGAAAATAAAATCAATATCTAGTCAAAAATAACCTTCACCTAAACCTATGTTTCCAAAACACCCCAAGTCATCATTGATAATATAATGTTCGGTTTGAATATTTAAAGAAACTTTTTCTTATCATTCACGCTCAGTGTGCACTCAAACAACTCACAGTATGTGTGTGTGTCGCTCTGTATAGTTTTCATGTGGAAAAAATATTTTTTCTAAGTTAGACTTTCATCAAAGACAAAATCCATACTCAATTAGTGTTCAATTTCATTGTACGATTGATGACTTAATTCCTCTGAACATTTTGGCAGTGGGCCATCAAATTGGTCTGTATGAGCCTAAGTTCCACAGAATGTGATGGGATTACATCACGGCTATATACTCAGTACATAGTGTGAGATGTCACGCTCATGGTTGCATGACATATGAAATAGGGGTGTAGATCTATTAACGTTTTTTGAAATTGTTGAACGTTTTATGGCTGAGCATTTTAGGACAAGACTATATGGATCAGAATGGATGAAAACAAAAACAGTACCAGATCCAGTGGTGAAGACTCGAACTATACAATATGTATTTGCTGTTAATAATACTTTAGGATCAAGGGATGAAAAGCTAATCTATAGCTAGAATAATGTGGTAGGTTCAAACATGCCCACACAAAGAGTGGCTCTTTATTTCTTTTTTGGTGATTTATTTTAATTTTGTGTTATATGGTTCTGAACATCCGAGTATGAATCATACGAGGTTGTATTTCATGTAGTTAGTGTGTTAACATTATTTTAGTCTATAAATTTGCCCCTGTAAATAATGCAATAATTATCTACTGTCGTGTTCAAAATCAGACATTTTCACATGCTATTCAAAGAGGGGCACAACCATGCCATGTTTACATACTAAAAACTGCCTTTCAATGGATGATGCCTTGGCTTTTCATGGATTTTGTATGTACATGTATGGGGATGCACCTCCGGTGCTTTCAAGATGGGTTTGGTGGTGCTCTCAGGACGTGAGCAAGGGTCAGGAAGTGCACGAAGGGTGCTTGAAAAATGTATTGAAAAATGTTGATAACTAAGATAATACCTTTGATACCTTACATGGAAATTCAAAAAACGAAATTCAAAAAAATTTAGTTTTTTCCTAGGACTGTCCTCCATGATTTTTTAATACCACTCCAGCGTGCGCATTCAAATGTTGGCATTTTAGCATGTCCTTTTACACCATTACGCTTGGTTTGATAAGATCTACAACCCGGATGGCTTGATAACACTAAGCACGTGAAGCTCGTTGCCTTTCACTTCTATTCTCCTTTCAGACAAGATACACATTATTTTTGTTTTCTCGAACAATGTTTTTCTTGTTTTGCCGACGTTCAGAAGAATAAATTCACATATAGTAAGGGGGGAGATTGTTTAAAAAGCAATAAATCGTTCGCTTTTCTCAGTAAAAGCATCACATCTCAAACACTACGAATATTATCGTTTATTGCAGGGTTGGCTCTTAAGCATAAGGTACTAGTATGCTTATATATTCATATTAAAATATAAGCATCGAACTGTCACCATCTATCCCTCATCAGGCGCGTCAGACCGTGTGTACTGTTACTGGTGCGACCTGTTCGTATCTGGCTGGGAACCCTCCGATGACCCGTGGGTGCGGCATGCTCTCCACCGCCCGTCCTGCCGCCATGTGCAGCTGTCATGCGGCCACGAGTTCATCGCCCAGGCTTTCTGCCCCACATCACCCGGTGAGTACATACTCATTGTTCCAACAACATAATGCTCAACAAATCATCACTGTCACCAGGTGAATATAATGAATGGTTCACAAGCTTGCTTATCCATTAAATTCTAATGTAGTCCATGGAGCAAAATTTTCTATTATGACTAAGAAATTGTACTGAATATCAAAATAAAAATCATAGATTATATTGTAGATATGACACGCTCTCTTTTTTGTCCGATCTACATTGTATTTTTATTAATCTGTTTAGTTTATAATGGTGAACAGTTACATGAAAATGACATTTTTGAGTTTCTGTGATAGGCGGAGTCAAATATTTGAAACAAGCCTAAAGTGGGAATTATGTCCCATGATTATAACAGCAATAATATTTTAATTTGCAGGCTAGCCACTCAAGTGATACAGTAACGTGTACATGCAAATAAAAAATATAAACAAACTTTGCTGTTTCAATCATTGGACCTAATTCCCAAGTTAGGAATGTTCAAAATGTTTGACTCTGTCTCTCATAGAAACTGATAAAGTACAATTTTCCCTCAATCAGAATAACTAAAAAATTACAATGTAGATGTGGCAAAAAAAGCGCATCATTCTTATAATTTTTATTTTGATATTCAGTACCATTTTTTGATCATGAGCATGATAAGAGAAAATGCTACTCCATGAAGCTGCTGTCAGCGCATTAGCAAGCACAGTATATTGACATATCTGAAGAGTATTTTCCATTTTACTACTGGGTATATCAAGCTATGTCAATATAGTGATGGGAACATGCTTGTAACAGCGAACAGGCAGTTTATAAGAAATGAGTCTTCAGGATAATCATAGATTGTACATTGATTTGCCTTGTCCCCTCTGACCCTCTCATTGTCTATGCTGTTGTTAGTGGAGCTGGCTGTGGCGTCTATGGAGAACAATGTGGACTTGGTGGCCCAGTGGTTCATGGACCATCCTCATGACGACGTCAGCGTGGACTGGGAAGATATCGCCGTGCTGGGACGGAATTACGGCAGTGATGGGGTCATCAAGCTGTTACAGGAAAAAGCCAGGATTCAGGTAAGTTTTATAGGATGTCAGTTATGCAGCACTGCCATATTGACCATTATTTCACTGTCCACATTTTGATTGGTTGATAGCTGAAATTGGTTTGGTGCCATAAATGACATGGGCAATATTAATCAGTTTCAGGCTGTGAATCTCACGAGAGTCCAGTCATAAAGAGTAGATATTTTTTTTCCATTGAGCCAGGTCCTGAAAAACGAAATCTGGTTTGATGGCATTGATCATTGACAATAAAGTCTCACCAATGGACAAGTAGGGCAAGTTGTTTAAGGCCACAAGAACAAACAGTAATTCTGGGCGCCAACAGAACAGGTTTCGATTATACAGCATGACTACAGACCGATCATATATGGGTAGCCTTATCGATTAGGTTATCTTTCCAACACTTTGCAGTGCCATACCTGAGGTAAACAGCCCTTTAATCCTCTTCAGGACTATAAGTTCTGCTGACCTCCCTTTACGTACCTGTACCTTGCCTCAATTATTCCTAAATTTGTTGTAATTCAGTTTATATTGTATTTGGGTTGATATAGTTATTTAGTTGGAAAAGTGACTTTGTAAGGTAGAGTGTGAGAAAAGGGTTCTCAAATGTGTTTGGATACGATATGAGTTATATCAAGATTTTAGAGAACAACTCCTATTTCTCATCTTCTAGTAAATATTCAACGGTGATCATTCATGAATTATGATCTGCCCAATGTTATGCTCTACCAGAAATGAGTATGAGTATAAATTTATATACAGATAGTGTCTTTCAAAACCAGAAGATGAGCAGGTTACAATTATTAAGTATTACCACAATTACATGACTATTTTTGTGTGTGAATGATTTTATTTCATTATAATACAATACAATAATACAACACATGGTATTGCTAAAAACAGTAAGCCTTGAGTACAACGAAGAAAGAACATAATTAATATTAATATTATGAGGGCAGGTAGTCCAAATCATCTAAGTGTAAGACTAAGAAAGTATGAGAAATTATCTGCCAATGATAGAATAGTAGAATGCTATGGGGAAAAATAACAAAGTGAAATGTACAGTAAAATATGAAGCTAATATAAAAATGTGCATCAAGCGATAGGAAATAACACATAGACCAGAGGCTCCACGACCACAACCACTGTAATTATGTTCATATTGTTTTCAGATTTTTCCGGCTCCCACAATCATGGACCAGCTGCTGGTTGCTTGCGTTGAGAACGATGTCTGCCATGTGTCTGAATACGTGAGACAGAACCCAGACGACTCCAACCCAGACTGGCAGTTCCTGCTGGATGTGGCCTCAACTCTGGGGCACGGCAACATTGAAGAAATCTTACAAAACAGTGGCAAGGTTTCCAATGCTCAGGTAACAAGTTTCCCACATCATAGCAATGCAAAGAGATTTGCTGTGCAGTGCTTTATAGAAGTCTGAAAGCAGAAGAAAAGGTTTAATGTATGTAGCAATGTAAAAATCCATCAGCAGAAGTCAACAATGCATTTATGTAAAACAGACGTTAGCAGAAATTGCAAATCTCATAGTGCGAATCTCATAACACTATTCATCACAAACTTTTTTTAATTGTTGATTTGTTTGTTCTTCTTAACTGCTGGTGAAAAGTAGGTCGAAAGTGGATAATTTTGAATACTAAATTTTCTAAAATTTATTAGCTAAGCGCTTTCGAAGACATAAATTCCTCATCAGAGCTAAAATATCCAAATAAGTCCAAAAAAAAATGAAAGATATAACCAATTTTTGATCATATGAAGCATATAAATATTGAATTTAGCATATATGAACTTTTTGAATAATCTAGTTCATGAATTATAGGATAGTATATAAGATATTAGTGGGGCTTTGTTGTTTAATTACTAAGGCCACTATAGATTTAGGGAATCAGTACATTACTCTCTTGGCTTTAGTTTTCTTGTAGCCAGTGCCCATTTTAAGTTTTTTTATTTATTGAGGATGAGTTGCAACCTTTGCCCCACCTGCATCATTATGCAATCAGTGCCTATGTGTAAATAAGCTTGTTAGATAAAAGCATAAAAGTGTATGTTGTACAGGTTGCAACATTTCAGCCAATTTTGTTTGTCTTAAAACGAAATATTTATAGTGGTGGTCTCTTTTGGTTTGTTACTTTTCTATATATTTGTTTTTACTACTATTTAAGAGTTTTGCAAAACCTGGTGGCCCTTAAATACTTACTAGGGGCCCATTGTTATTTGGAGCTTTGGGTAAAAAGCTGTGTGAGTAAAACATTTGGCAAAATCTGGGTGTGTGTAAATATTGGGGGCTCATGTCTTCAGCCCGCTCAGACCTCCCCCCCCCCAAACCTCATCCTAATTAGTCACTGCTTGTAGTCACAGTACAGTCTGTGATATATCTCCTCAGTACAGTCTGTGTACAGTCTGTCTCTATGACTCTGATGTTTTCCAGCCACTGAGTGACGCTGCCTGGAGGGAGACAGCGGCTGCCAGAGGACAGGCGCTATGTGGAGGAGGTGAGAGGGTTATACATTAAAGCAGAAACGTTATATGTAACCACCTTCCTACATGTCAGAAAAAGACTGGATTTCAAATTGTCAACATATCAATCATAATGTTTATTAAGCAGAATAATGTTTACACTGGCGCACTGATTATTCTCCAAGGAGTTTGTGTTTATGCTGTGAACACAAGGTGTGAAAAATAAATTGGTCAGCATTTTTAGTAACAATATTATAATAAACCCACATCTAATTTTCACCTAACTAACTTTTAGGCAAAGCGGCTGGCAACATTTGAGAAGTGGCCGAGTGATAAACCCCAGATACAAGAAACGCTGGCCAAAGCCGGGTTCTGGTATACAGGTGGGTGTTACTGTGCTCAGAGAGCAGAAAAAGTGGCAGGGCAGGATTCCCTGTGTGTGTGCATGTGTGTGTGTAGCTTTCTGTTTGTCTATTTGTCTGCCCGTGTGTTACTGTTTGTTAGCCTGTGTCTGCCTGGTTGTGTTTGTCATTGTCTGTCTATGTGTGTCTGTTTGTCTCTGTCTGTGTTCTGCATTATCGGTTTGCATGTGTATGTGAGTGTGTTGGGGTCCATGCGTGTGCACGGGGATACCAGCGTTTCTGGTCGTTGGGGTGAAACCTGCACGCAATAACCTGTAAAGCTGTGATGTCACATTGTTAGATATTCCAAGTACACATAATACTATATACTAATAATATATGTT
The DNA here is from genome assembly GCA_019095985.1 of Streblospio benedicti. NCBI lineage: Eukaryota > Metazoa > Annelida > Polychaeta > Spionida > Spionidae > Streblospio > Streblospio benedicti. The sequence continues at coordinate 54 of JAGTTF010004565.1, read as the reverse complement.
AAGGTTTATCCGGGGGATGGGGGGGTTGAAATATTAAAACAACTATGTCCTGAT
>JAGTTF010004557.1:20114-37506 GCA_019095985.1 Streblospio benedicti | reverse complement strand
ATATTAATATCCACCTGTGAGGAGTGGGCGTGTCTCGCATGGTTGTTTTTTTTTATTCTGAGGCAAATCTGTGCCTTTCGGCCTCTTGGCGCCGATTCCCCTGTTGTTGGCCCGCCAAAAGCTTATTTTGAACTTCTACGGTATTTTGAAAGGATTCTATGCTATTTCCAAGTGCAAATATAGTGGATATTTTTAGGAGATAGATTTCAAAATTTAGAATTTTTTGGGTGAAAGTAGTTGGAACAGCGGCGATTGATGGAACAGCCTACGAAAAAAGTCTACAAAATTCCGCTACCGTAAGCTGTTTTAAGTAAGTTTTTATTGCCGTTTGCTAAAAACTGCTTTTAACCAAACTCTATTTGGAAACTAAATATACCTTTGTTCCTAACTTTTTATGCTCTTTCTACTGGTGTATAAAGATAAATGCATTGGTGTGCATTTAAAAATCATGTTTTAAAAATTGTATGCGCAACTTTGAAAGTCTAATCCTGAATGCTTGCCAACGTTGTTGAGTCGGCTGATGCTACTTATACAAGCCCGTAAATAAAAAGCCTACTTCTACAAGTCCGTATATATAAGCGGAATGTATTATTTAGGTGGGAGATCTACACTTCGAAGTACAACTAATTTACCTAAAATGTGCACAAAATAAACATTAAAGAAATTCATAAAACATTGCAACACATCACATGCATCTACATCTGTCTATACCTCTGCATGTCGCATACAGAACTATTATGGTTCTGTAAAAATAGTCAATTCCACCGTGTAGACTGTTGCACTGCTCACTTTTTTTTTGTTAAAATAGAGCGAGATAGAGACAATGCAACAGTCTATTCCACCGTGTTGAGTTTGTGGTTACGGGTTTGTAAATATAGTCAGCAGCCTCTATCAACACACTCGATCACGCCATCGCCGTATCAAGGCGATGTGATAAAGACTAGACGGATTGGCGTCTCCGACGTCCATCTTTTTTTTTAAACTAGAGGTATTTGATGAGCTGGATATTTTGCGAAATTTCTATTTATAAAGACTAATCATTTCACAATAAGTGCCTCTGTGAATAAAAAAGAGTTGGAGAAGCAAGTACAACAAGAATTTGCAGGATGCACGGGTAGTTAGAAGGCGTGTCCTATTGCCTGTTTGACAGTGAGGAAGCTATGCATTCGACCATCGGCATCGTCTGCAAAAAATTGTACAGCTGCAGATCTAAATCTCACACGAACTGCAATGCACTCTTTAAAAGCAAGAAGATAAAGCCAGGATCAAACATCCGGACTATACAGGAGTTTCTTCAGAGAGACGCAACAAAAGTTTGGCACGTTCCTTCTGTCTATCCAACGGTCACAGTGGAAAAGAATCAACACATCCAATATTGCAAATTTTCTAATGGTTTCAAACAATTCATCCTGGTGTTTGTTTTTTGCACATTTTCATTTCCATTATCCTCAAAATAAGCTCTCGCGGCTGTAGGAGATTGGGATAGACAGCTGTCAACAACTGCTTTTTTTTCAATTCCATGATTAAACCACAGGGGCAGTTTATAGACTAAATTATAAGCTAAACACTTAGTAACTCCTCCACGAAGATCTAATGAATGGGATTTGAAAAAAATGTAGTCTACACACAATTTCACAAATATCTGTAGTCTGAGACTGATGGACTAGATCTGGGATAAACCTATGACCGTGTGTAACTATAATTGACGTGAAAACATGGGACCATTCATTAAATTATTTCCCCCCCCCGAGGGGTAAACATGTTTTTTTTTGTACGAAATATATTTTTCGGGGTCAAACAGGGGTCATCGGGTCAAAATTTCATAAAATTGCATTTATCTCGATTAATAACAAATTTAGAGTAAAAACTTGTATTGACTTTAGATAGGAACATGTGTATGTGGAATCCAAATAAAACATCAGATTTGACCTTCGACCTATCCTTCAAGGTCAAACAGGGGTCATTGTGGTCAAAATTTCATAAAATTGCATTTATCTCGATTAATAACAATTTTAGAGTAACAACTTGTATTGACCTTAGATAGGAACATGTGTATGTGGAATCCAAATTAAACATCACATTTGACCTTTGACCTCTCCTTCAAGGTTACATTAGTAGGTCAATTTCAGGAATTTTGTTCATGTTTGAGTTTCTGAAAAGAAATGAGCAGCTTTAAACATTTTATTTGCTAATAATCCATGATAAATTAGTTTTATTGATATAAGCATTTGTATTCTAGATTGGGATTACTTTTTATGTTTTATTTTGATTAATACTTTATTAACTAATTATGCAAAAAATATACGGACGGAATTAATATGATGGTAAATGCCATGGTTATCCCAGAGGTTGAACTAAGAAAATGATGATAAACCATTTAACCAGTTAATTTATTAGACACCCAATCATAGGAGTTAGCTTGTCTACTCTGATCATATTCATAAAGAGAAGCCATTGAAACTTCCTTTGAATATGTTTCATCAGATTACAGAAAACTTGAGGATGTTGGATATTTAGTGAATGGTACCGTGATAGATTAATCTTGACCTACTAAGGTTCCTGCGCAGCCTGTGTACTTGTCCTGTAATTACAAGTACTTAAATATTAGCAAAAGGATTTTTTATATCATTTATGAAGTTAGTAAATCACTTACATTAATTATGTTAATGTAGAGAGAAACTAAGAGCTGAACAACGTTGATCATTTGTAAAAAGATCACTTGAGTAATAGTGATGGACATTTCTGTTTTGCCTTGAACATATCTTTTCTATGACTGGCAACTAGAATAGAATATGTAGATATATTGGAATTAATTGGCTAGATGTAAGTATTGACATCAGAGGATTATTTCTCCAAGTTTATAGGACTATATCACATAGCTTCTCTCAGGACTTAAACCCTCGACCCTTACCACTGTGGCACCTATTCACAAAGCACTTAAGGCAGACCACCGGGTCGGTCAGAATGTCAGTGGTCTAATGCGGCAGTTATACCTGTCTTAAGTGGTTGGTGAATAGGAGCCTCAGTACAGTGGTAGCGTATACTCAGGTGATACGGCTGTCAAACTCATTTAATAAATATTTCTAGTATCAAACAGGACGTGCATTTTCTCTATTCGTGGTACAATTCAATAAAGATCCAACATCCTCAAGTTTTCTGTAATCTAATAAAGCATATTCAAAGGCAGTTTAAATGTTTTTTTTTTAATATGATCGGAGTTGACTAGCTCACTTTGGTCAGAAATGGTTTATCATCTTTTTCTTAAGCTTATCTGTCTTGTTACTACTATACACCGACACAGATGGAATCTTTTCCTGCATATATTCTTGCATACTTGTCGCTGAATATTTATGTGCGTTTCTACATTCATCATGGTATTTAGCTTCTCTTGCCTTCAAATCTACATCTATCACTTTACACAGCATCCTTTCATAACTTCGTCTCTCTGAACCCTCTTTTAAGGTCTTCCCTGCAGTTTCTGTTTTACATGTCCAACTTTCACTAGAAAGAAATTTGCCAGGAAGAATTAATTCTGGAGTATTTTCACAAATAAGCAGAAATCACAAGTGAATGTTATTGATAAATTTGATTTTTTTTTTTTCTTTATTGATAGTTCAACCTCTGGATCTTGATCTGATTTTTTTCATTTATTGCTTTTAGATATTTGAGATTTGTGAATTTGCTGTAGCATTCTTTGTGATAACCATAGCATTTACTACCATATTCAGTTGGTACACTTTTGCAAATTTCATCATAATGTTGTTTTAGATCCTTTAAACTATGTCTCACTTCAATTGTTTCTTAATTTTCCCCAAACTGAATCTGATAAATTATCTATTTTGAAAGACTGCATACTTCTAAAACGTATGATGCATGATTTTATGTTGCCCTTTTTCCTTGTTTTGCATTGCTTCTTAGATTTCATTTTCACTGAATTTTCCATGATTTAGCAATGACCATTGTATTATATAGATGTATTAAATTTGTTACACATTTTTTAGTCCAATGTCCAATCAAATAATACTAAAACATAACAAAATTTGAGAACATGCACTTTATGAAGATATCAATGATACTGATGCTGCCTCAAATTCTACCATTAAAAGTGAAACCCATTGATATATTAAACTATTTAGTAAAATATTGGTTAAAATAAAACATAATGTAATTCCAATCTAGAATACAAATGCTTATATCAATAAAACTAATTTATCGTGGATTATTAACAAATGAAATATTCAAAGCTGCTCATTCTTTCGTAAACACAAAAATGAACAAAATTCCTGAAATTGACCTACTAGTGTAACCTTGATGGAGAGGTCAAAGGTCAAATGTGATGTTTAATTTGAATTCCACATACACATGTTCCTATCTAAGGTCAATACAAGTTGTTACTCTAAATTTGTTATTAATCGAGATAAATGCAATTTTATGAAATTTTGACCACAATGACCCCTGTTTGACCTTGAAGGAGAGGTCGAAGGTCAAATCTGATGTTTTATTTGGATTCCACATACACATGTTCCTATCTAAAGTCAATACAAGTTTTTTACTCTAAATTTGTTATTAATCGAGATAAATGCAATTTTATGAAATTTTGACCCGATGACCCCTGTTTGACCCGAAAAATATATTTCGATATCTTCAGTGTAACATCCGATAATGTGATTTTGACTTATCATTAACAATCGAAACTTTTACATAATGTAATGTATTTGACACCAAACAATGTAGATGTTCAATTATCTTCAGTGTAACAATGTAAAATGTTTAACGTTCAATAATTCATAGTTTTCCGTTCGTTTGTCTAGAGTCTACCATCTACAATCTGTACTACTATTACCATGCTCAAGCAAAACACGGTCGTGGTGAGGTGCTGTTTTGTTAAACATGTTAAAAACTGTTTTTTCTGCCATTAAAAATGTATATTTGGAAACACAGTACACTTTTGTTCTTATTTTTTAAATATTTATAAAATGTATTCTCATTTTGGGATGCATTTTTGTTAATTTTCTGTTATGAATTTCTCGAATTACCACTCAAATGAATAAATAAGACACATAAATTAGTCTCCGTGGGAGGGAGACCCAGCTAGTATTTTATTAAAATCGCGAATTTTCCCACATAAACCAGACATAATATGAGGGGTTTGGGCCTTAAGCAACTGCTTATGTATACATAATAGTTATTTATATATTGTTTAAAATAACCTTTATTGATTAGGCTGTGTGATTTAAACATTCATGTAACTGTAAGTTTGAATTATATGCGTGTAAATACATAACATCCTCGGTATAAATTCATGTTAGGTTACATTTTGTTATCAAATCAGTCATAGTATAATTGTATGTCGTAACTTATATTACTTAAGATAGTCATTTTTCAAATCCAATTGTGTACAATTGAATTTATACAAGAGAGGCAAATTATGTCATGTACGATACAGCTTATGAGTCTATATCAGACTCATAAGCAGCACAAATATAAGTCTGTGTAGATGATTGCAGAAGTGAGGTAATAAATAGTAACCAAGCCATCTCCATGGTCTTTCTTCTTCCTTATGTCTTAGAGTAAAACCACTCATGAAAATATACATATCACATTGGGCGTTTTTTGCCTTAAAATCACATTGTTGCGGTTTTGGGTCAGATTGGAATATGCTTTTCCATATTGGAATCAATTTGGATCTGGTTTTCCATCCATTTTAAGTAGTTCTTTTTTAAATTCATGTCAAATTGGATACCAAACATCCATATACATATCACATTACAGCATTTTGTGCCTTAAAATCACATTTTTATGCAATTTTGGTCACATTAGAATATTTTCTTCAAATTTGGAATCAAATGTGACCTGGTTTCCATACAATCTAGGTATTCCTTTCAAATTCATTTCAAATTGAATACCAAACATTGGAGCATCGTTTTTAACCTTAAAATCATATATTTTGCAATTTTTAGTCACATTGGAATGTTTTCCAAATTGGAATCAAATTGGAACTGGTTTTCTGTTCAATCTAGGTAGTTCATTCAAATTCATGTCAAATTGGATTTGAGAAATACATATACATATCACCTTTGAGCTTTTTGCCTTAAAATCACATTTTGTTTTCGGTATTTGGTCACATAGCAAAATGCTTTTCCAAGTGGAATCAATTTGAAGCTGGTTTTCCATCAATTCTAGGTAGTTCTTTCACAATCATGTCAAATTGGATACCAAACATACAAATCTACCCCAAGGATCCCAACCAGCGGGACTCCAGATTACACAGGAACAACTTCAAATTTGATTCAAAGTGCTGTCCAGGGTGCCCTTGCAGCGCAAGCCTCCAAGTCCAACATCCACACCCTCCCTCCAACACAAAGAAGCCAGAGCGACCAATCATTGAAATAGAAAGCAACAAAGGTCAGTGGCAATATTTTTCCTCATGTGTGGAAAGATTACAAGAAGAATGCCAAGCTGTCAAACACAGAAAAAATCAGGTTAGAATTAAGACATTGCTGTACAATAAACTTAATGCAAAAATTGTTTGATTTCCTTGGCGCCAATACTATTGATCGCCTCAACGAGCAGCAGTTATTAGACTATATAAAGACACTAGACTGGTAAAAATAAGGCCATTCACAGAAAGGAATTTTATTCCATGGTTCAATCACACATGGAAACCGTAAAACATTCGTCACCAAGTTGAGGAGCAAGGCACAACATTGTCGATTCATGTTTAACTGTTCTCGTGCATTATGCAACCATCAGGTTAATACTTATTCAGAGTCAATGGTAGAAGACCAAATGGTAATAGGATGTGCTGATTATGATATTCAGGAAGAGACATTGGCTAAAGACTGTCAGTTACAAACATTTGAAGAAAAGTTTAATTTCATACAAGCACTGGAGCATGGCCGTCGAGCAAAAGCAGATGTAAAACAGCTTTCAATGAATTCCCTATAGCACTACAGCAATCTGATAGTAGTAAACAAAAAGGTGACCAGAAGAAAACCATACCGAGCAAAGGCTGCTCAGGATGTGGTAGCAAATCACATGGGAAGGGGACAGAACTACCACGAGCGAGCCACTGTCCAGCATGAACCAAAATTTGCCATAATTCTCATATTGTCGGCCATATGACTCATGTCTGTCTTGGACGGAAAACAGATTCCATCAAATCAATGCCCGCACAACAGACCCATCACAATGCCGTACCAACGGAAAATGATAATGTCTCGCACTTTTTGGAATGACATCACCAGCCCCTTGCAACAGTATGCCTCATATGGAGTGTGCAAAAAATGGAAAGTTTGAACATGCAAAACCTAAATCCCTGCCTATGCTAAAAGTATATGTATCAGTTTTATGTGATGCACTTAACGACACTTAAAAGGCACCATTGCTACCACTTTAAACGCACCTGGAAATAAGGTGATGGTTAGTGCATGCACGGACACTGGAGCACAAACATGTGCTAGTGGCATTGGAATATTAGGTATATTAAGAATAAGTCAACACCATTTGATTCCAACTTCACATCAAATTATTGGAGTCACTGGAGATGCACTGGATGTAATAGGTGTGATACCATTGGAGATAGAAGCTGGAAACTGTGTTACGCATCAGCTAGTGTATGTGAGGAAATATGTCAGTGGGTTCTTCCTTTCCGAAACATCACAGCATGATTTGGGATTGCTGTACCCCCAGGCACTCCAACAGTTTGGTGCTCAAGAATGGTTATAGCTGCAAAACATGATGGTACACTACGGCGGACAATAGACTTGCAGCCCCTTAATGCTGCAACATACAGGGAAACACACCACACGCCATCACCTTACAACCAGGCGTCAGTAGTGCCCCCCAATACCTACAAAACAGTACTTGACGCAGGGAATGGATACCACTCCTTACCACTTGCTCCTGATGCACTCGATGCAACTACATTCATTACAGAATGGGGTCGGTTTAGATACCTGAGATCACCGCTAAGGGTTCCATGCAGCTGGGGATGCATATATTTGAAAGCATTCGATGACATAACAACAGATTTCAACAGAAAGACCAAATGTGTTGATGACACCCTACCCTGGGACTCTGATATTGAGTCAGCATTTTGGCACACTGTAGACTACATCACGTTATGTGGAGTGAATGGTATAATTTTCAACCCAAAGAAATTTCATTTTGCTACGAGTGAAGTTGATTTTGCCGGATTCACAGTGACGTCTACTGGCATTAAACCAACGCAAAACATGCTGTCAGCCATCAAAGACTTTCCTAAGCCAAAAAGACATAACGGGGGCGCGATCATGGTTCGGCCTTGTGAACCAAGTCGCATATGCTTTTCTATGACTGATGAGATGCTACCATTCAGGGACTTACTCAAACCAGGGACTAAATGGTACTGGGATGATACACTGGACAATCTATTCCTTCAAAGTAAAGATAGAATTGTGAAGATTGTAGAGAATGGCGTTAGGAGTTTTGAGACTTGTCGTGCAACATATCTTGCAACTGATTGGTCAAAGCACGGACTTGGCTTTTTTCCTTCTGCAAAAGTACTGCTCCTGCAATGATGAACGGGCCCCAAATTGCTGTAAAGAAGGATGGCAACTGGTGTTTGCAGGCTCACGTTTTACCACACAAACAGAATCAAGGTATGCACCTGTTGAAGGAGAGGCCTTGGCCGTGGTATACGCATTAGAAAAGTGTCGAATGTTCATTTTAGGCTGCCCTGACTTAACCGTTGCGGTTGACCATAAGCCTTTATTGAAGATATTTGGTGACAGACAACTAGAAGACATTAAAAATCCTCGCTTGCTAAACTTAAAGGAAAAAACTTTGATGTATAGGTTCAAAATTAAACATCATCCGGGTAAATGGCATGTAGGCCCCGATGCATGCTCAAGATACCCAGCCGAATCAACCTTTGCTGGTGCATTATTATCCGTTTTATGAGTACAACCTTGTAGTCAAGAGGAGATTGATAGTTTAGATACGTCGACATATGTCACCACCTCTGTAATATCATCCTTGTCTAGTGGATTAGACATACAAGCCATCACCCTTGAACGAGTAAAAGACTTTTTGCCAGTTGTGACGAAGAAAGCAGACTTCTTGTTGATACTATTGTTAATGGTTTTCCTGATGACCAGGAAAAACTTCCACACAGCATAACACCATTCTGGAAGTTGAGAGACGACTTGTCATGTATTGATGGCGTGCCTCTTTATATGAACCGTATAATTGTACCAAAAAGCTCTTCGAGCTGAAGAATTGATTGTCTTCATTCAGCCCACCAAGGCATCGCAGGTATGAAGGCAAGGGCGAGGGTATGTGTATATTGGCCTAGCATGAACTGCGACATAGGGTCAAAATGAGCACAATGTTCTACATGCAACAGAATTGCACCTTCACAACCTTCACAACCCATTATACTTACACCAGCGCCATCATATCCATTTGAATTGGTTGTTGCAGATTTCATTTCTTTGTATGGTAACAGTTATTTAATCTATTCTGATAGATACACGGGATGGGTAGCAGTAATCTTATGCCAGAAAGGAGAATGCAATGCTTCCAACCTCATGAAACATGCGCACCTTCTTTCACGTCTATGGAGTGCCTGCAGAACTAGCGGCAGATGGTGGACCTCCATTTCCATCCAATTTTCAAACTTTTCTTAAGTCCTGGGGTGTCCGCTATAGACAATCTTCAGCATACTATGCACAATCTAATGGTCGTGCTGAACTTGCTGTTAAAGTCGCAAGAAAAATCCTATATGATAATGTTGGTCCTAGTGGATCACTTAACACAGACCGTATCACATGAGCCCTCTTACAACATAGGAATACGCCACTTCAAGATATTGGTCTTTCCCCTGCTCAGCTCCTGTATGGCAGAAACATGAAAGATTGTCTTCCAACATTGGAAGAGGCCATGCACATACGCTCGGAGTGGAGAATGGTAGCGGAGGATCGTGAGAAAGCACTTGCAAAACGTAACATACGTAACATGGAGATGTACAACGTGCACACAAGAGCTACCACCACTAGACATTGACGATGAAGTCGCTGTACAAAATCAAACTGGCCCACGACCAACTAGATGGGAAAAGACTGGAGTAATAAAGGAGATAGGAAGGAACAGAAACTACCTTGTGAAAATCCATGGCTCTGGCCTTTGTACACTGAGAAATAGACAATTTCTTAGATAGATTTCTCCTGTTTGTGCTGATAATCATATGCAAATCCATCCAACTGCTATGATAAGAACCAATAGCACAGGACCTGTGGATATCAATGCACCTACTTCCTGCATTCCTTCAAATACTGTATGTGATGGTCAAACCCTAACAGCAAAAGATATGGAAGCACCTACTGTACATAATGACCTTGCAGATAGAAATGAAACTTATACTTGTAATGAGGAACCCCCACCGATTATAGGTGGTTCCACAAACACCCCGATACCAACTAACAATGTGTCAAATGTGCAGGATATGTCAAATGAACTTCGCTGCAGCTCACATACTCTTCAACCTAGGCAGCTGCTCTCCATGTCCATGCATGGGAAATCCCATGATTATATGTCGACCTCAAATGTGTAACTTGAGGTCGCAGAGGGGGAGGGAGATGTACAATATTGCAGACTATGAACATGTATATTATATATGTTGCAGAGTATAAACATGTGTTCTGTATTTGTGTGTAGGTACTTGTGTATATACTACTGTATGATTGTGATTTGGATGGACGGCAATTGTGTAAATAAAGTCATGTGAATAACATGTAGTGGGATCGTTCAACATTGAAATATGTTTTTCCTAATTGGAATCGAATTGAAACTGGTTTCTGTCCAATCTAAGCAGTTCTTTCAAATCCATGTCAAATTGGATACCGAACATGCATATACATATCACATTAGAGAGTTTTGGCCTTAAAATCACATTTTTTGTGGGTTTGGGTAACATTGGAATATGCTTCTCCATATTGGAATCAATTTGGAACTGGTTTTCCATCCATTTTTAGGTAGTTCTTTTAAATTCATGTCAAGTTGGATTCCAAACATACATATACATATCACATTACAGCATTCTTTGCTTTAAATCACATTTTATGCAATTCTTGGTCACATTAGAATATTGTTTTCCAATTATGAATCGAATTTGAACTGGTTATCCATACAATCTATGTAGTCCCTTTCAAATTCATGACAAATTGGATACCAAACATTGGAGGCGTCGTTTTTAACGTTAAAATCATATATTTTGCAATTCTTAGTCTCATTGCAATGTTTTTCCTAATTGGAATCAAATTGGAACTGGTTTTCTGTCAATCTAGGTAGTTCATTCGAATTCATGTCAAATTGGATACAAAAATGCATATACATATCACCTTGAAACGTTTTTTTGCCTTAAAATCATATTTTTGCGGTTTTTTGGTCACATTGGAATATGCTTTTCCAAAATTATCAATTTGAAGCTGGTTTTTCCATCAATAGTTCTTTCACAATCATGTCAAATTGAATACCAAACATACAGATACATATCATTCGATTGTTTCCAAATTGCAATCAATTGATAACAAAAATACATATATACATATCACAATGGGCGCTTTTCCAAAATCACATTTTTTGCAATTTTCCGTCACATTGGAAAGTGTAGATACTGGTCTGTATGAGTTTTCTATATATCAGAAATTTCACAGTGCTCTCCGCTTTTCATCCATTGTAGGTAGCTCTTTCCAAAGGTAGTTCTTCCATACTCATGTCACATTTGATACCAAACATGCATGTACATATCACATTGCAACGTTTTTAACCTTAAAATCAGATTTTATGCAATTTTTTGGTCACATTAGAATATTGTTTTTCCAATTATGAATCAATTTGAACTGGTTATCCATACAATCTAGGTAGTCCTTTCAAATTCATGACAAATTGGATACCAAACATTAGGCGTCGTTTTAACCTTAAAATCATATATTTTGCAATTCTTAGTCTCATTGCAATGTTTTTCCTAATTGGAATCAAATTGGAACTGGTTTTCTGTCCAATCTAGGTAGTTCATTCAAATTCATGTCGAAGTGGATACGAAAATGCATATACATATCACCTTGGAACGTTTTTTTGCCTTAAAATCATATTTTTTGCGGTTTTGGTCACATTGGAATATGCTTTTCAAATTGGAATCAATTTGAAGCTGGTTTTCCATCAATAGTTCTTTCACAATCATGTCAAATTGGATACCAAACATACAGATACATATCACATTCGATTGTTTCCAAATTGCAATCAATTGATAACAAGAATACATATATACATATCACAATGGGCGTTTTTTCCTTAACATCACATTTTTTGCAATTTTCCGTCACATTGGAAAGTGTAGATACTGGTCTGTATGAGTTTTCTATATATCAGAAATTTCACAGTGCTGTACTTTTCATCCATTGTCGGCAGCTCTTTCCAAAAATAGTTCTTCCATACTCATGTCGAATTTGATACCAAACATGCATGTACATATCTCATTGCAACGTTTTTAACCTTAAAATCACATTTTTTGTAATTTTGGTCACATTGAAATATGTTTTCTGATTTGGAATCATTGGAACTGGTTTCCCCGTCAATCTAGGTAGTTTTTTGAATCCATGTCAAACTGGATACCAAACATGCATATACATATCACATTGGAGCATTTTGCCTTAAAATCACATTTTTGGGTCACATTGGAAGTACTCTTCTCTTTCTCTTCTGGGCATTACGGCCACTAGTCTTTTCTCTTCTTATGGCGTTACAGCCACTACTCTGGTCTCGTCTCTTTGGCTTTCCCCTGCTCTGGGCTTGTCCCTTGTCTTCTTGGCTTGTCCTTCGTCTTCTGGCCCGGCCTCCGTCTTCCCCACCGTGGGCTCATGCCCGCTGCGCTGCACTGCTGGTGACTGCTCAATTCGCCCTCCTTTAATACCAAAATTTGAGCAGTACTTTGGCTGTATCCTTCCACCTTCCAGGAACTAGTTCTGAGGACATCGGATTGAGCAGGGCTTTTTAGGAGGTGTCTGTTGACCATATGTGACATATAATTGACCGTTTTATTTGATTTAGTCTCCTTTTAGTGATAATTAGTGTTTCTTGATTTCAATTGAGATATTAGCTGTTATATTACTTGGGTCGCATCACTTGCGCAATAATTTACCATTTCCGCCGGACTGACTGTAATGGCAATGCATATTATTTTTTGCTTGTCAAAACATCTCAAACTTTTATTTATTCTTGCTAGAGACTTGTTAATTTCACTAAACTCAACAATTATTCCAGTTTTTTTATACACTGGCTTGTACCCAATTAATTGCGTCCGTCCGTCCTTCCGTCCGTCCATCCATCCATCCGTCCATCCATTCGGTTCGTTACCCCTCTACAGGTCGTATCGTTTGAGCTAGGATGCTCAAATTTTGGCATGTCGGTTGGAAATGGTGACCACAAGAACCCTATTTCACATGGGCCCAAACGGTCCATATTTGGGCCCATTTGGGCCCATTATTAGGTCCATTTTACTAGTGAATCACATTCTTATTACTATTTGAATGCACCATTAAAATCAATATTCTATAACCACAAACTCCAGACACATCGGCTCCAAAAATGTATCCACTTCTTGGTAATAGATGATACTGCTATAAATCAATAATCAGCCAATATATAGACAGTGACATTCCAGTGTATTAAACACTGGTTTGCCCTCACCGGGGGCGCTTTTCATGCCCAAATATCACTGAAACCGAACCCAGGTAATTATTTTGAAGCTTTATATTTACAAAGTTCATCTTTACACAACACATTAAAATCTTACATTGATTGACAGTTTCAACAACTTCTGTTGCCATTTTCAAAATCTCTCTGCGCATGACAGGTCAATCTGCACGACTTCCGATGCTGAAAATCGCTTGTGCACATTAGAGTTGAAAGCCCCCTCGTCCCTGTTCATGACCTGTCTCTGTCCTCCTATCTTGATCGCTTCCTTGATTGTTCTTCTCCTCCAGTCACTTTCTCTGTCCATCACACTGGCTCAACATGCAGACCACAGTTGTGGAAGAGATATGTTGACGATGTGTTAGAGAAGATCAAGGAAGGGGAAACACAGAATCTGACAGATCATTTGAACATGGTGGATACTACAGGTAGCATTAAGTTCACCCATGAGGAGGAGACACGAATGCTCCATTCCGTTTTAGACACTCTAACAGTGAGGAAAGCGAACAACACTGTGAAATTACTGATATATAGAAAAAATCATGCAGACCAGTATCTACACTTTTCATCTCACCATCCATTGCATCACAAATTAGGGTGATCAGGAGCCTACTTGACAGGTGCAATGATATTGTTACAGAGACAGATGATAGACAGAAAGAAGAATACATAATAGAGGCACTATCTAAGTGTGGATATCCGAAGTGGTCTTTTGACAAAGTTAAAAACACAGAATGAAAAGGAGGAATGAAGGAGGAAATGATAAGAAGAAGGATGACCCGGGAGGCTCAAAAGGGTTAATAATCTTACCTTATGTGAAAGGGGTGGGTCATGGAAGGTGTGTCTCGCATTCTTAACAAGCACAAAGTATCCACAGTGGTGAAACCCTTAAAGACAATAAGGAACATTCTTGTTCACCCCAAGGATAAGCAAGAAAAGCTTGAGAGATGTGAAGCGGTTTACAAGATTGCTTGTAAATTGTGTGATAGTGTATAAAGGCCCGTAGGAAGGGCTAAGTCCGTAAGGCCATGGCATGACCAATTATTTCAAAAAAAAAAAAAAAATCAATAGCTTGATAATTCAATCATGGCCTTCCCAATAATTTATATGACAAAATATGTGAATATTAGCCTAATATCAATAATTTGCAAAAATGAAATAGGCTGAAGAACTGACTGATTATATGTTGAAAAAATGGATATTATTGAATCAGAATATCAAAAGATTAAAACTTTGAAAGTTCCCAGATATATTTCTTATACTGGTGAGGTAAAATATTCATTGTGCTGCTTGTGTGATGCATCAGCAAAGTGCTATTCAACTGCCGTATATCTTAAAGTAGATAACATGGAGAAATGCCAAAATAAATTTGATCTTCTCAAAGACAAGAGTATCTCAAGAAAACAGTCAGCTTACCAAGATTGGAACTACTTGCAGTGGTGATTGGGATTAGGTCTATGAAAATATATAGAAAGGGCTTAAGGTACATTTGATTTCGAGGCATTTATGGACAGATTCACAGTGAGTACTTAAATGGCTTACCAGTAATAAGCTTTTGTCACGCTTTGTAGAAAACAGGATTAGTGAGGTAAGAAATGCTGATGGAAATGTAAGGTCAGCAAAAGTGAAAACTTCAAAGGGAAAGATGTTAAGAAGACCTCTTAATTTACTGTACCCTATTATTGAAGCACAGGATTTTAAAGAAGAAATGGAAGATGAGGATAGTGTGAGTGTTAAGACTCTTCGTCTAGTTCGAAGAGCTGCATTGGTGGCAAGAAATAAGATAATGCATTCCCAATAAATTATTGTGTTGATTATATTGTGACAGTTATTTGTACAAAGTATTGATTGTATATTACTACTATACTGCAACTATCAACCAGAATAATTCTTTGTGATGTACACCACATAACATTGTATAAAACAGTTTTATTTTTGATTGTTGCATATCTACTTCTTGTCGGGAGTGTCATGATTTGCATGATATTTGCAAAGTGTAAATCAAATTTCAATCTTTTCTGCTATGGGGGAGCCATGATTTCTTGTTGATTGAGGGGACACAAAATTTTCTCGCATAATTTATGGGGTTGGGGATGACTCCATGGATATTTTTGTGGCACGTTTTTGTAAAGCTACTGCCACCTGTACTAATGTTAGGAGTAGGACACCAAATAATAATAGTACTGTAAAACTAGAGATGTTTGCGCACAATTTAATTTGCGCATTAATTCCGCATAAAAACACAAAATTAAATAGTCAGCAAACATTAATAGCCAATGATGAGTAGGCCTAGGATGCCCAAAAACTGAGAAATTAAAGTCACAAAATAAATGAGACAAAAATCGCAAAATTTAATAGCCGCAAAATATTCTAGTTTTACAGTATTCAAATATCTTCTGCACTTTTCATTAGAAAGCATGTTGGCTAGAAAAAAAAATCCATTTGAACAATATTGGATTTAAAGTTCAATGTACATTTGTGTAATATACAAGCATAAATTAAAATTTGGTCATAATACGCAACTGTTTCCACAGGACATGGTGATGGTGCTTTTTTAATGTGCATGGTTTTTTCGTAAACATTTTCTTGCATAAATTTAATTTATCATGATACAACTTTATTCTGGGATGAACCTGAACGGGCTAAAATAACCATCTAAAAGATTAGGGTAACCGAATAAAATAAAAAAACAAACATTTTATGAACATCATTTCATCCAAACTCAACCTTTTTTTTTTCACATTGCACCTTGTAAATAAATGCTTTTTGTATGTAACCCACCTTGACGTGTTTTTCTTGCATGTTCTTTAACCTTACTATTAATGCTTGAACATTGCATTTCGAAATATAATTTCAAATTAATCACTCACTTAATATTCAGCTTTCAAAATTCAAATACAACTAACAAACATGTCAAGCCAGTCCAAAGTCTGTACAAGAGGGATGCCATACAAAGAGTACTCAATCATCAAATTGAATATTAGTTATTAAATGTGTGCTGTTGAATAAAAGAAATTTATGTATTGTTGTAACTTTAATACAAAACATCAACACTGAACATGATTCAAAACAGAAAATTGCCACTACAAAGTAAATGACCCATCATCGCTATATAAGTAAGAAAAAGAATCATTGCGAAACACTTTAACATATCATTGTTTAGTTTGTTTCAACATGTCATTCGTACATATGATTATTTTTATATGTACAGTATTGTAATCAAAATCCTGGATAAATCAAGTTGGAAACAAAATGTCAGTAACTTACAGTCTATGGGTATAATAGCATTGATTAAAAAAATTCTAAATACACACAGAGCATACAATCAATAACTTGTCCCATCACCAAGTTCTAAAATGTTCCAGAAATACTATCAATATTTTATAATTGAAGTATATTTCATTTTTGATTTTTCAATAAAATGATCACACCATGTAGATTGTGAAAAACAAATGCAATACAAAAAATAGAAAAGTATTATAATAACATTTTCATTTAGGAATATGTTGTATTGTATCGCAGAAAAATGAACTACATTGTATCTCAGAATTACTTAATTAATATAACAGTTTCTGACTTATAAAAACCTACTCTGAGAAATATCTGCAAGATGAGAACCATCCATAATATTGACTTTAAAAAATCATCCACATTTATC
>JAGTTF010004557.1:0-20014 GCA_019095985.1 Streblospio benedicti | reverse complement strand
CTCCCTGCCTCATCACCAGCCATACCCCTACCCCATATGGACACAAGTCATGTCCGCCCCCCCCCCCACCCCCCCCGCCATATGAACACACACACCATTTCTGCCAACACCCCTCCTCAAAACAGGTCCGGGGCAGATAAAATGCGTCTCTATCACCATCACCACCCTCCCCAGCTCGCTCGTTGTATGACTGTACGTGTGACGTGCAATGTACATTTGACATAACTGTGCCTTGTGACGTGCAACGTACGTTTGACATATACAAACGTTTAACGTACGTACCTTTAACAAACATGGCCTTGTAAGCAACCTTTCTAACAAATTCGTTTTTCATGTATTTATCATTAAAACCAATTTATTTGGTGTGAAATGTGACATTATAACGACCACCAAGTTGTCCTGATGGTACATACATAATTTGAAGTGTGTACGTCATGTAGTTAAAAAGCCTTTTGTGACGCAAAAAACCGCCTCTTCCTTTTTATATATAGATTACAGCACATGTTACCTTGCTCACACCAGCAAGGAACTCCTGGTAGTTTGCTTCAGCTTGATCATAATGAAGCTTATCAGTCCAGAAGGATTGGTCCATGTAGAAGCACTGGGCAGACATGTTGCCTGTCGAAAAAAAGGCTGAAGATTTTGCACATGGTTACTAGACACTGGTATACACCCATAGATGTGGTCAACATTGTGGCGTCCACTCCATCATCTTCCAACGAGTTGCTCCCACATTATAATTTCTATTCGCTTCTATGCCATAGAGTTTCTATTTAAAATAGATTTTCTTATATGCATTAAATCTGGATTTCCTCATATTGCTCCATTATTTCTTTTATAACGTTCATAGCATTATACAGCTAAGAGGACATGAAAAAAAGACATCTTTGGGAATGATGTGTTGAGTGGTTGATGTGATGAGTGGTTGTGGGGGTGAGTTCTCAGTAGGTCTCCAGTGCGCGAGGTTGCAGCAACCTCGCAGAGTATAAAGTAGTTGTATGTAAGTTGCACTGGACTAGGTATATTATCCCCTTTGTTACACACACCTTGTTGTTATGCCTTCTTAAGCCCACTGTAGGATTAAGGACTCAGTACACTACAGTACTGAGACTTGGCCATTAGGGCCTCAGTTTCCTTGTAGACGCTAGTCGGATAGCACATAGGGCTGGTAACCTATTCCTTCGGGGATAGGCCTTCTTTACTTATCTGACGGGGCTAGCCGGTGGCGAACCCCCCTCCTCCCGCGCCTGGGACCGCGTGGCTTCGTAAAGGGGACGCCCTGATCGTTGCGTGTCAGCACCGGTGCGAAGTCCCCCTTCCGTGTGGGGGCCCGTCGTGAAACCCGGCTTGTTAGGCACCAGGCACTCGCCCAGTACGCTGGACGGTGGCCTGTACGTGGGGTACCAGTTAACACAACGAGGAGTAGTAAGGGAACCAACATCGTCTAGGAGTCAGCCGTCCGTCGTGCGTCCGAGCTTTGGGCTCGTGGCGTCGCGAATCAGCACAGAGCGCGACCCAGTCATCAAGCTGGGTACGCGACCGACTCCACTTTGTTTACAGTTTGGTGCCGTGACCAGGATCTCGCGACGGTACACGCCTACGGGGCGCGATACGAATGTGAGATCCAGTCACCATGTCCGACCCACGACGTTCAGAGGGTGGTTCGCGGGAATCGCGAACACTCTATCCGCCGCGAAGCTAGCCTGGAGTGGTCGCAGAGGCGATGATGCCCAGTTGCCGACCGAACAGCAAGAAGAGTTAGGGTCGCATGACGCGATGCCTAAAGCACCACGAATCGACCATCGCGGACCCCGCCACACTGTGTCGGAAGGGGAGCAAGAGGTTGCGTACCACGCTGAGGAGTGAGCAAGGAAATGCAAGGCTGCAAAAAAAGCTCGCTGACCGATGAGTGAGGTTGAGCTCTCACCACCAACGACACGCAGTCGCAATGCCCTGACCTTGAAATGGAGTGGTATGACGGGCGGGGTGCAGGCAGATCCACCGATCCGTACTGCTTCCCTACCTCAGCTACAGCCACAGGCCGGGACATTGACATCGACGGCTACAGAAGACCCCGTGCTGACACAGTCTGACGCGGGGAAGAAGTCTCTGACGGGCGTGACTGTGGTACACCACGAGCAGACCCCGCCGCCCCCAGTGGGGGATGACGACGGGACATCTGAGAAGAAATTGGGTGCGGATCTCCAAGAGGGAGAGGAAACCGCCAGCCAGGCCAGCGAGGACATGGAGGAAGAGGTGCTCGGGGATGCCGCGCCTGCTGGTGAGAACCAGCGACGCACTAGAACCGGCTATCAACCGGATTCCGACTCGCAAGAGTTAGGGGTTACGGGAGCTCGGGGAACTCCGACACCGAAGGACGAGAAGAAGGTGGCGCCAGCCAAGAAGTGGCAGGGCGACATGTCTGGGTCGGTTAAAACGAACCCAGGGCGCATCGAGGACACGGAAAGTAGGGCGACAAAAATCGAGCGTCCCTACAGCGATTACAAGGAAAACGGCATTGGGGAGGGCTCGCTAGAGTACCTCCGGGCTGCACATCAGTTGGGGCTTCGTGAGATGAAGTGGAACCATCTCTGCCGCTTGGAGGAATCGCAGAAGTTCATGGGAGGCGCCGTTGAACGTGTGCTACTCCTTGGGCCGGTCTGCGACTTCCCTCCGGGAACGAAGGAAGGACTTCCGCTGCGGTGGGTGGGGGAGTGTGACTCCCACGCCTACGATCTGACACTCGGGACAGCCGAGCGGGTGCTTCTCGAAGTGTTGCAGAACAACAGCACCGCCATTTGCAATAAAATTGCAGAGACAGGGCGCGATGGTGCGAACGAAATGAGGCAAGAGTGGAAGGAAATCTTGGACGGGGCGTTAGTCCCGGGCCAAGAGGAGCAGCGGGCAGAGCTCTGGAGGCGTACGACGCGACAGATCACCGACTGGGAAGTCGAGTTGATCCCCCATTACCTGGTGCAGTCCAAAACGTGGAATGAAATGACTGACGAGAGCGAGGCGGAGGCAGCGCGAGCGGAGAGGGCGAAACTGCGGTATCGCACCGCCACCGACACACGAAGAAAGGCCGACCTAGTCGCCGCTCGCCTTCGGGCGGGGCGGTGAAAGAGGATCGGTCCGCGAATCGTTCGCCACCACGCGAGCAGAAGAAGTGGGAGCAGGACGCGGCTAGTCCACCTCTCCTTCCGCCTCGGGGAAAGGCCGGGACCCTAACACCGGCGCACCAAGCGAGCGGGGGACTGAAACACCCCCGCCACCACCTTTTAAGCCAGGGATACGCGACGCCTTCGACAATCTAGACTGTTTAAGGGCCGAGATTTCACTACTCGAAGCCGAACGCGAGGAGGAGAAGCGCTGCGGGCACGAATCGCAGAGCTGCAGGGATTGAGGTCCGCCAGCATGGGCGTTAGCCCAATCCGGGATCGACCCGCATCCACCCCTGATGGTGCCTCGCAAGAGACCTCGACAGGAGACAGCCAACAGCACAGGGGTGCCCGGCCGCGGTACGCCTCGCCGGGGACGACTCCACGTCGACGAGTGGCGAATCGCTAGTGATAGCGAACCCTCTTGTGCGACGCTTCATGCAGACCCCCTGGGTGGGGGCTCTGGACGAATACAGAGTGGAAGAGGCCAGTTGGAAGGAAGAGGAAGCAGCGCGCAAACAATGCGCACTTCGACGCAAGCGGAATCGACGATTGGGTCGCAGAGAGTCGACCTCTTCGGAGGACGACGACTTACCGCCAGGCGTCCCGACGAGTGTGTCCTTCAAGGATCGCATTAAGAACTTTCACAAGTTCAGCGAGCCCAACCGCAACGAGTCTTGGCCCGACTACGTCCAGCAATTAGTGGAGACCCTCCGGTTATACCGGGTTCCGTCCCAAGAGTGGGCGGGATGGCTGGTGGACCGGTTATCAGGAAAGGCGCAGGGAGCATTGTTGAACCTCCCTATCGACGACAGAAACGACTGGAAGATTCTCTTGGCGACTCTTAATGCTCACTTCCATGTGGAATTTGAGATGAGGGCCGCCGAGGAAGAACTCGCGACCCGGAAGCAGGGCAACAAAGAGTCGGTCCGCGACTTCATCGCTCAGCTAATGTCCCTGGCGCGGAAGGCGTACGGGAAGGACAATCCACCGCAGAGAGTCGGCCGTATTGAAACGGCTCGAGTTGGGGTTAAACTCCGCTTCGCTTCGGCGAACGTACGACGAGGTCATGATGTATCCTGAATCGGATTTAGCCATCTTGACCCAGGAACTGGTCAGGCGCGAGTCGCGTGATGACCCGACTAACTACAAGGCAACATCGTACGCGAGAAGGAAGAAGCGAACACGAAGAAGCCCAATCACCCGTCTACAGAGACTGTGGTGAAACAGGTGCTAGCGGTACAGAGTGAGCAGGAAAAGAAGAAGTCGGAATCCGGCAAAGGGACCGAGGCCGCTGCAGCCACGTCAGGTTCACGACGTGGGAAACCGCCGAACCGGCGTCAGCAACAATGAGGGAATCAGCGCGGGTTAGCTAACGTAGAGTGTTGGCATTGTGGTCAGAAGGGCCACGTCCGCACGAGTTGCTTTAAGGCAACCCCGGAACAGATCGCCGAGTGGCAATCGGCGTCCTCCAACCGCGCGGCCAAGAAGAAGCCGGACACCAACGTCAGCAAGAATTCGGTCCAGAACACGAGTTCTGGGGCCGCCGCAACGCAAGAGGGAAACGAGTAGGCAGGGGAGCTGAGTCGCGAGCTTCCCCTGCCGCTGATACGAGTGACAACCATCCTCAGATGTCTATCGCAGATGGTGGGGAGCTACTAGCCGGGGTGAATTTTATCGGGCGTCCAGTGCATGGGCATACCGTGTCGGGTTCGGGAGGTGTAGGGGTCGCCAGTAACAGCGGCGTCTTGCCGCCAATGAGAGCATCACAGGACCTGGGGGTTCGGCCTCCGGTTTCGCTCGACCTAGGCATTTGAGGAGGATGTGCTCGTCGCGAGGTTTGGTCTAGTGGCTCACCGCGACCGCCGGATCCTCGGGACCGGGCTTATTTCACACCTGGGAGGGACGGGCAGGATGCAGGGAGCAGAAAGCCGGACAAGAGTCTCGGTGCGACCACATCGCGTGCCGTTTCTGAGTGCAGTTGAAGGGACGTACAAGAGTGTTGCACTAATTTAGTAGCGACTGGACGACGGTTTGGTAGCACATGCAGGAAACAGCCAGACGCAGAGACAAAAGCTTCGCTTCCCAGGGGCCGTGAGGTCGCACCGGAAAGGGGTGAGGAGATGGGGGTTGAGTCGCGGAACACCCTTCGAGGGACCGTGGACAGAAGCTGTCATCCCATGGCTCGCTTAACGTCGATACAACATCAACAGTGCACTCTAGCAGTGGACAAGGGCGACTGTCGCACCTCTTCGCCAGACGGACCGCGCGATTTGTTGCGCGAGCTGCGTCGGGGAGAGGTGTATCAGTGTCTGCCAGCAGGAGAAGACATCGCGCATGTGCGCAAAGCAATGGCCTCACCAGAGGCCGCTCTCGTATGTAGGTGTCATGTAGATCTCGCGGGGTCTGCACTCGCGACGTGCCTAGATACGGGGGCCACCTTCAGCCTACTTTCGAACGCCGTGTATTCAAGATTACAGGAGCAGCTGCCGCCACTACAACCAGCGAACCTCATGCTCACAGGGGCTGGGGGAGAGTCGCTCGACGTGAAGGGGCAGTGCCAAGTCGACCTGTTATTGGCAGGGGCGACGTATCCACAAACAGTGTATGTCGGGCGATTAGAAGGTCTCGACCTTCTGCTCGGCATGGACTTCCTCGCTACATATGAAGTTGAATTGGACTGCGGGGCACGGACAGTGCGAATTGGCGCCGACGAGATACCGTTCGGAAGGGCGCTGAAGGTAGAGTGCAACGACCTGGTGCGAATGGACAAGACCGTGTGAATTTGCTCATGTGGGGTGCAGCGCGTGTCTTGCCATCTGCCGGATCTTTCCAGGGCGGGGCGCGAGGTACTGGTAGAAGGGGTTGCCAATTTGGGCGATCTCCTTTTCGTCGTGCCGTCGCTGGAAATCATTGCGGAGGACGGAAGTATTTCGTTGACTCTTGAAAACCAGGGAACGTTGTTCCATGAACTACAAAAAGATTTGGTCGTGGCCAAAATCACCGACCTGCCAACCACGGATGCAGAGCATCTGGACGACGCTAATCAACCTTCGGGCGAGGGTGGGAGTCCCTCTGCCTGGCAAATATGGCAGATACCCGCCCAAGTGGCGAGTGTCAATGCTGTAGGAGTGCGACACGGGAGCGAGTGGACCAGCCAGCAGTTGATCACGGAGAGTATGGGCCTTGAGTCCTCTCTGATCAAGAGCAACTGTAAGTTGTACTTTGCGGAAGAAGCTCCGGCACGACCGTCAGCTGAGGCCACTACTGATGGAGAGCTCGGTGAGCTCCCCGAGTATCTTTGCTGCATGCTACCGGCCGAGGGAGAATTAGCGCCAGACGAGATCGTCAAGGTTGAGACCCTGGTGATGGAAAACAGGGACATATTCATGGGACCCGGGGATCCCCCGGGCTCTACGGATTTGATCCACTACAAAATCGACACGGGAGACGCGACGCCAATCAAGCAAAACTACTTTCGCCGCTCACAGAAGGAGCGAGAGTATGTCGACGCAGAGCTGGTCTGCAAGAAGTCGGGGGAGCTGCGATTTTGTATTGATTTCCGCAGGCTGAATGAAGTTACCCGGAAGGACGCCTACCCGCTACCACGTATCGACGAATGCTTGGACGCCCTTGAGGGGTCTAAGTACTTCAGTACGCTTGATCTCGCGAGCGGTTATTGGCAGGTTGCCATGGACCCGGAAGACGCGGAAAAGACAGCTTTCGTGACACATCGTGGCCTCTTTCAGTGGACCGTGATGCCCTTCGGCCTCTGCAACGCGCTGGCGACTTTTTGTCGCCTCATGGAGATGGTGCTCGCTGACATCGTGTGGAGCCAATGCCTCGTGTATCTCGACGACATCCTCGCCTTTGGGCGGGATCTCGGGGTCGCGTTGCTGAACCTCCGCGCAGTCTTCGAGCGACTACGACGCGCGAACTTGAAACTGAAGCCCAGTAAATGCACGTTGTTCGCAACTAGTGTGGAATACTTGGGGCACGAAGTGGACATCGATGGGATTCGTCCCAGTCGCAGCAAAATTCAGGCTCTACACGACTGGGCGGTGCCAAAGAATCTGAGCGAAACGCGAACGTATCTGGGCTTTACTGGGTACTACCGTCGTTTCGTTCCGAATTACAGCGAAGTGGGCTCGCCCACTGACGGAGTTGACCAAGAAAGGGGTGTCGTTTAGATGGACCCCGGAGCAACAGGAAGCTTTTGAGAAGATTAAAGAATTTCTGGAGAAGCTACCGCTTCTCTACTATCCGAAACCAGACACCGCATTCCATTTGAAAGTGGATGCGAGTCTGTTCGCCATCGGCGGGACACTGGAGCAGGAACAAGACGGGCGGTTCGTTCCGCTCGGCTTTGCCTCAAAAAGACGCTGTGTAAGAGTCGCCAGGCCTATTGTGCCACTAAGCGCGAATTTTATGCAGTCGTGTTCTTCATGCGATACTTCCGAGACATCACCAGGGGCACGTTGGTCGTCATATGGACTGACCATGCAGCACTCACATGGGTTCAGCAGTATCATCAATCCGACAACATGTATATGCGGTGGATTGTTGAGATGGGCTGGTACAAGCCATGGGAAATACATCACGTCGCGGGGAAACTCAACGTGGTTGCCGACACCTTGTCGCGCAAGCGCGAGAACTACCCCGAGCTGAAAGAGGCGTTTTGTAAACGCAAACCGTGCGATTTAGGGGAATGCCCCGATTGCTTGTTTCACAAGAAAAAGATGGAGAAATGTCGGGACACCGACTCAGACGACTCAGAAGAAAACCAGGAGGGTATCACCTCCTGCGTCAACACCTCGCGGGTCAACACAGTCGCGCTGCCCGAACCTAAATGGGAATTCGCGGCGCGCGACGTTGATTCTGACGACGACGATGAAGAACCAGAATTGGTGGATGGGGTAGACTTTAACGTTTATCTCACCCGCCGACTTTTTCGACTTGCCGAACCGCACCCACCTGGACCTTCGTCTCGTAGAGGCGGAGGATGCTATCCTTTTGGCGCGCGAGAATATCGCGGTGCGAAGGTCAGCGCGACTGGCCGAGAAACGTCGTGGGGCAGCCCCCGCACCACGACCATTGGTACGCGGGGAGGAGTCTGATGAAGAGGAGGCAGAAGAAGAAACAGCGCTGAGCCCGCCTATCGTGGGCCAGTCTGTCAACGACGCTGAAAATCAGTGCCAGCAAGTGCTGAGTCACTTCTCTGCAGTGGAGTGGTGTGAGGCACAAGGGAGCGACCAGTGTATCCAACGAATCGCCGAACTAAAGGTGAAGTGGGGAAACGACTGCGACGTCACTGCCCTTCGGCGCGAGACGCCGGAGGTGCAAATGTATGGATGCTGGTGGAGCGACATTTACAGGGGAAAGGACGGTGTGTGGCGCCACCGTAAAACACTACTCGCCAAGCAAAAACCCGAAGAGAAGCTGCGACTACCCCTCGTGCCAGTCGCCTGGCGGGAAAGCGTCTGGCGGTGCGTGCACAAGCATAGCGTTAGCCATTTGGGTTACGAGCGCGTGTACTAGCTGTTGCGTCGGCACTTTGCCTGGCCGGGGATGCACGAGGATGTGAAAATGATGTGCTGCGCGTGTATCACGTGTCAGCAATGCAAGTCGGGATCTGGGGGTGGTAACGCCCCCATGCAGCATGAATACGTCGGATTTCCACACGAGCGGGTCGCAATTGATTTGCAAGGCCCGCTCCCCGAGACCAGCACGGGCATCGTTATGTCTGCGTGATTCAAGACTACTTCTCCAAACGAATGGAGTTGTATCCCCTACTACGGAAAACAGCGGAGGCAGTCGCGGATGTGCTCTTTAGGGAGTATATCGCGCGACATGGCGCCTTTCGCCGACTTCACAGCAACCAGGGAGGAGAGTTTGATAATCATCTTTGCGATGAGTTATGCAAGCTGTATGGCGTCGACAGATCGCGGACTACCCCGTATGCTCCGTGGAGCAACGGCATGGTAGAAAGGAGCAACAAAACCATCAAAGCTATCCTGCGAGCGTTGAACGTTCACGAGAGAGAAAATTGGGACGAGATGCTGCCGTATGTCTTTATGGCATACAATGCAACGCCCCACGCGAGTACAGGGTTCACACCACAGCGATTGTTTTACAGTCAATGTGCGGATCCATTACTTCCCGTGGATTTAATGTATGGGTGTGATGACAGGGCGGTGCCTCAGTGCTACTCGTCCTACGTCTTTCATCAGAGGAATCTTGCAATGCAGACAGCGGAAGTTGTTCGCGAGGTTACTGGGCGAGCGGTGGAGGTTCAAATGGAACAACAGAAGAAGCGCACAGCGAAGCCACGCCGCTACGCGGTGGGTGATCGCGTGCTGCTATTTCATCCTCCAAACAAGCGAGATGTGCTTCACGCGCAGCCATGGATTGGCCCCTTCAAAGTGATTGAAGTGGGTAGCGACAACATTATCAAGATTCAGATGCACACCGACGTCCCCGAAAAAAGCGGGCGAGGCCGTAGACCAATCAAAGAAAAGTGGGTTAGCACTAGAAATGTTAAACCCTTCATCGAGACAGAGGCGCGTGCCCTTGTGGTTATGTCGCCGCAGCACTCTTCATATTCGGAGGAGGTCGCTAGTGTAAACCGGCAACGCTTCTTTGAGTATTGGAGAGTCAACTACTAGACGGATCGCGGGGCGCATCGCTCAGTTTTATGGGCGCGACCCCGCAGCTTGGTGTTAAAGTTTCAATGGAAACGCGACCCTCCTAATCTTCCCAGACCGTGGCGTTTGGAATTGAAACTTGGGGGAGAGGGAGCGGGTGTCGCGAGAGGGGAATTCTACTGAACTGCGATGAAATCTCGTGAGTTTGCAACAAGGGCGGGAATCACAACAGGAGTTAATAATGCAGCATACACCCACCAAATTTGTGTTTTGTTGGGTATGATGTAACCGACGTAATTAAAGAGGAACCACCAATTGAAACAATAGTCAGCAATGGCTAGTTGAAATGAAGTCGGTGTTGCTTGTAAAAGGGCAAAATTGGAAGATCGTGGAATCAAAAACAAAGGGACAATTTGCGAAGCTCGGTGGCCGCGATAGTGGTCGCGCGAGTATCAACACCAATCAACCAGGTCGCGACCTCTCACAGTCGCGGGCCGAAAAACCCAGGGATAAGCGCTTTGTTAAGGTTTCTACAGTACCGGCGGCGGTCGCGGCGGCCTAGTTAGAACCCTCGTCACTATGGTAACATAGGCGGCGGCAGCGGTGGCGGGTCGGCGGCGGCTAAGTAAATAATCCCTTTGCCAGGTGGCTGGGGAGGCGCGAGACAATCGCGGCCTCTCAGTCAAAACAAAGACACGTGTGCGCAAGTACTGGAATGGTCAAAGGTCAAACACAATGTGGGATGGCTGCCGATTGGTTGTCCGGCCGCGTAGCGGCAAAAGGAGACCGGGGTACTATGTAGTATAGCCGGTATTTCGAAATCATCAGTCGATTGACTGGTGACAGTACAGTAAAGACGTGCAGACGGATTTGCTGTATTTGTTGCGCATTTTCAGATTGTTGCGGATTTCGTCACTTCGATTTAACCTTGTTGCATTGCAGGTAGGATCCTGGGGATCTTCATCGGCGCAGAAGACGGTGTAGGGGACTGGGGCAGTCATTATGGCTGGCCTAGGCCCTGATGGAGCAACCGGGGGTGGGTCGCGGCCCACTTCCCCAGCACGTGAAGAGGAGTCGGGGTCGGCGATGTAGTCGACCTACCGATGGAAGGTGTACAGGAGGCTGAAGGGGATGAGGTGCTTATGGCACGTCTCACCGCCCTGACGCGTGGTTTGGAGGACAGCAGGGCAGTTTTGACTGTGCCTGATGACGAGGCTGCTTGCGGCGAGGACGTCGACGCTGATTCGGGGGAGGAAGAGCCTTCTCGTAGCTGGGCGGACGACGTGCAGCAGGCAGAGGAAGAGGAACAGGGGGTTGACTTAGCGTCCGCTTCACCTAAGCTTGATGGGTCGAAAGCCCCGCGGGTAATGGTGGGTGGCGCGAGACGTTGCGGCCCCTCCCTCACACGCAAACCGACCGAGAGAGAAGTGCGGCGGTTCTTCGCCGATCCATACACACGACAGGTGTTGTATGCGAATCGGTACGTAGGGGATCACCCCGAGGAAGGCGTCTGTTTCCTGGCAGACCACATCACCGGGTTGCCGCAGCATTCGTATGAGAAGTCGCGGGAACCGGGCTACGGAGGCGTGCGGCCACCTCAGTGGTTGGCACGAGCTCCCAATGATTATCGCTCGCGGGATGTGAAGCCCGAGTTGCGATGGCGCGCAGTAGGGAAGGTGGCGAACCAGTCAGGTCACACTGCCTTTCCCCAATTGGTACCTGAGGTGTCGTTCTCCGCGGCCCGACTTCCGGTGGACAAACTCACGCACGAAGGCATACGCCTTTTGTTTGTGGCGTATTTGGAAGCCGGGATGAGGTGTCCAGTCGCGGGATGCGAGCCTTGGGCAGCACTGGATGCAGACAACAAGTTTGCTCTGCCTCAACCACAAGGCATGCTCACTCGGGATCGTCTACATTTGGTCAGGCGACCCGATAACTGCGCGAAGCTGGACGCGACACTTGTGTGTGCACTGCGTACTCAGTCTCAATGGGAGCATGGATGGAATGGGTTTGAGTGCGTTATTGAGCACTGGGCCCATTTCCACATGAAGGGGG
Source organism: Streblospio benedicti (assembly GCA_019095985.1). NCBI lineage: Eukaryota > Metazoa > Annelida > Polychaeta > Spionida > Spionidae > Streblospio > Streblospio benedicti. The sequence continues at coordinate 8,157 of JAGTTF010004557.1, read as the reverse complement.
GATGTTGTTTCTCCGCCCCTTGCTGCAGCGGAATGGCTGTGGAGATGCTGCCGTCAACTTGTCAGAACGCAATGTTCTCGTCTCTGACAGCAGCCGTCCAGCACATGGTCGCCGAGCACATGAACGAGGTTGACCTGAAGAAAGCAGAACTTTTGGAGGCGTGCGAGAAAGCTCGTCAGCGGTCCAAGAATAAGGATGCCAAGAGTGAGGAGGACGACGAGGATCGCTGGTTGGGGGACATTAGTTCACCCCGCTCAGTCGCTCAGCAACTCGTGCTCGAATTCATGGGTATTTACGTGTCCCATGTTGGCGCTCCCTCAAGTCATCGGCCAAAAGAAGTGGTTTCCCGATGCAAAACTCGCCCGTGTGATCGTGGGATTCCATCTCCGCGATGTCGACATGGACAAGCAGCCACTCTGGGACAACGCGCACAAGGAATGGCTCAGGTTGTGCCGAGAAGATTTCGCCCGGTGGACGTCTGTTCTCAGCTTGTACGCGGTGACGGTCCCTAAAGGGCCAAGCCGGTACAGCGAGATGGCAGCGTCCCAACCGGTGCGCACCAACAAGGCGGCTTCTTTACCAAAGATCCCGCGAAAGAAGGCCGCTGCAACCCGAGCTCCCGAGCCTGTGTCTGCACCGGTGCCCGCGCGGCACAGTGTGATGCAGGCCCTCTTCAAGTCGGTGAAGGGGCTTTCCGCTCCCTCGCCGACCCCCGCGACTAGTCCAGCGCAGAAGAAGAAGACTCCTGTGGCCACCGTCACCAGCACGTCGGAGTATCCGTCCACGGGTACTGCCGGCACCGGCACACCACCACCTCCCCCATCGCGCGTGTCCCGATCGGGTCAGCGTGGTGGGCGAGGCACTGGGGGAGAGAGCGGCGTCGCGCAGAAGCGCGGTCGCTCAGATTCAGCGAGCATCAGCCCGACAGCCCGGGGAGGGAAGAAGCCCTCCATCGCGGGTCACCTGTGTCACGATCGCGACACATGGATAGGTCGTGCGCAAAAGGCCGAGGAGGAATTGGTGGCTCTTTGTAATGAGCACGCCGCCCTAGACAAGGAGCTCCGAACGAAGGAGTCCAAGTGGGCTCGGGATCGCGTTGGTCTCGACCAACAGCTCCTCACACAGACCAAGAGAGGCGACGACTACAAGGAAGAAGTCGATCGTCTGCGCGCCGAGAGGGACGACGCTCGGAGGGAGCGCAACACGCTGCAAGCGGAGCTAGAGGCTTCGCGAAACAGCCACCAACAACTTACTGCGGAAGCTCAGGCTGTCCGCGAGGAACTCGCAGCGGCGCGAGAAGAAGTCAAGCCAATGGCGGCCGAGCTGGCGTCATTGAAGGCGACGGCATCATACGCGATTCCGCAAGGGAGTTTGCATGTGAGCCACACATCATGCAAGGCGGAGCTGCAGTGGTTGTCCGAGGGGGAGTTGGTTCGTGCCGACGGTGCGACCGCCGACTTTCGGGCAGCGGACTGGCGGACGCGCCCGACTCCCGGTGGACAAACTCACACGAACGTAGGCGTACACCTTTGTTCGTGGCGTATTTGGAAGCCGGGATGAGGTGTCCAGTTGCGGGATGCGAGCCTTGGCAGCACTGGATGCAGACAACATGTTTGCTATGCCTCAACTACAAGCCATGCTCACTCGGGATCGTCTACATTTGGTCAGACGACCCGATAACTGCGCGACGCTGGACGCGACACTTGTGTGGGCACCGCGTACTCAGTCTCAACGGGAGCATGGATGGGATGGGTTTGAGTGGGTTATTGAGCACTGGGCCCATTTCCATATGAAGGGGGGATGTTGTTTCCCTGCCCCTTGCTGCAGCGGAATGGCGGTGGAGATGCTGCCGTCAACTTGTCAGAACGCAATGTTCCCGTCTCTGACAGCAGCCGTCCAGCACATGGTCGCCGAGCACATGAACGAGGGCTCGACCTGAAGAAAGCAGAACTTTTGGAGGCGAAAAGCTCGTCCAGCGTCCAAGAATAAGGATGCCAAGAGGGAGGAGGACGACGGGATCGCTGGTTTGGGGGACATTAGTTCACCCCTCCAGTCGCTCAGCAACTCGTGCTCTCGAATTCATGGGCATTTACGTGTCCCATGTCGGGCTCCCTCAAGTCATCAGCCGAAAGAAGTGGTTTCCCCGATGCAAAACTCGCCCCAGTGATCGTGGGATTCCATCTCCGCGATGTCGACATGGACAAGCAGCCACTCTGGGACAACGCCGCACAGGGAATGGCTCAGGTTGTGCCGAGAAGATTTCGCCCGGTGGACGCCTGTTCTCAGCTCGTACGCGGTGACGGTCCCTAAAGGGCCAAGCCGGTACAGCGAGATGGCAGCGCCCCAACCGGTGCGCACCAACAAGGCGGCTTCTCTACCAAAGATCCCACCGAAGGCCGCTGCAACCCGAGCTCTCGAGCCTGTGTCCGCACCGGTGCCCGCGCGGCACAGTGTGATGCAGGCTCTATTCAAGTCGGTGAAGGGCTTTCCGCCCCTCGCCGACCCCGCGACTAATCCAGCGCAGAAGAAGAAGACTCCTGCGGCCACCGTCACCAGCACGTCGGAGTATCCGTCCCACGGGTACTGCCGGGTACCGGCACACCACCACCTCCCCATCGCGAAAAGTCCCGAATGGGTCAGCGTGGTGGGCGAGGCACTGGGGGAGAGAGCGGCGTCGCACAGAAGCGTGGTCGCTCAGATTCAGCAAGCATCTGCCCGACAGCCCTGGGAGGGAAGAAGCCCTCCATCGCAGGTCACCTGCGTCACGATCGCGACACATGGATAGGTCGTGCGCAAAAGGCCGAGGAGGAATTGGTGGCTCTTCCTAATGAGCACTCCACCCTAGACAAGGAGCTCCGAACGAAGGAGTCCAAGTGGGCTCGGGATCACATTGGTCTCGACCAACAGCTCCTCACACAGGCCAAGAGAGGCGACGAATACAAGGAAGAAGTCGATTGTCTGCATGCCGAGAGGGACGACGCTCGGAGGGAGCGCAACACGCTGCAAGAGGAGCTAGAGGCTTCGCAAAACAGCCATCAACAACTTACTGTGAAAGCTCAGTCATACGTGATTCCGCAAGGGAGTTTGCGTGTGAGCCACACATCATGCAAGATGGAGCTGCAGTGGTTGTCCGAGGGGGAGTTGGTTCGTGCCGACGGTGCGACCGCCAACTTTCGGGCAGCGGACTGGCGGACGCTGCAGGAGCTGATGAATGATCAGCGCGGGGAGATCGCCAATGCGCGTGACATGCTCACCGCCCACAAGAAGGCTGTTCCCGAGTTCGATGTGCATTCCGCTGTCTACACATGTGTACGGCAGTTGGTTGCTGGGCTCGAGGACTTCATGCGGCAGACCTTAGCCCCTCATCTTCCTAGCACCACCTCGTCAGAGATCTCTCTAGCCGACGAACTTGACACGACGGCAGGCGGAGATGTTCAACTGCGGCAAGCGTTGGCGCTTGCACAGCAAGAGGCCAAGTTGAACAAGGAGTTCGCACAACGGACAGCCGACATGGATCGCATGCTTCGGCAAGGCGCGAAGAATGCGGACAACATTCGCGAGATGTCATCGACCTTTAGGGAGTAGATCGACAGTCTGCGCAACCTGTCGCTGCAGATCCACGACTCCAAAGGAGAGCGCAGCCAGGGATCTGACAGCCCACAGGTGACACTACAGTCTGCCACCCTGGAACAAGAGCTGGACGATTGCTATGATCGGTTCCAGAGCATCGGCGATGCATCGGACTCCGTCAAGATGAGAAGGATGTCTGAGGAAGCCGAGGGCGGATTGGGAACGTCGGGGGCAACGAGGGGGTCCAGGCCTGACCACGTGACCTCGCCAACTCTCAGTTCGTGCTCCTCCAGCCAGAGTCGTTCGTCCCACTCCGTTGCGAGCGTGGACATGGTGTCTGACACTGGGGGTCAAACTGTCGTTCCTGCACGTTTGTTAGGAAGCAGTGACAAGGCTGCCCAAACTAAACCCACCGGCCGAGTGAAGCGGAATCCTGTTCCATCGGCATCCGCAGAGAGGGCGAAGGCTCGTTCATCCAAGAGCAGCGGTTCCAAGTCTGGGACGCCGCTGGCTAAGAAGTAGGAAGCGCCGGGTGGGAGAGAGCATATCAAGCCGACTGACGGGTTGATGGTGGTGTTCTCAGACATCGAGTAGGTGGTACCTTTGAGTGTTGGCCGGGTTTGCCCAGCAACGCCGGACGCGGCGAGGCAAAATCTTGGTGGCTGGGACACCAAGGGGAGTAAGGGTCGTCCTCGCCAGTTACCACCCCCGCCTGTTTGAGTCCAAGGGCGATCCGACCTAAAAGTGGCTTTGTATCACTTTGCCGCCGGCTAATCGTATTTCTACACGGTACACCATCCAACATCGTAGCCGGGCGGCCCCTCCATGTAGTTTGGCCCTTTTTCTTGTGTAAGGCCCTCTTCTAAATTTCCCTTTCCGTTTTGTTAATAAGTCGCGGGACCTGTTACCCCCTCCTATATTCTAACGGTGTCCACAATCCTGCTGCGTTTCACTTATACACCAGGTGGACGTTGGGGGAGAGTTTTTGCTTTTGTATATTTTCAGGTGCTCGGGCGCTGCAAGTGTGAAAGACGGCCCAAGTGCGCGACCAGTGTCGCGAAGTGTGGCCAGCTCATGGACTTAACCGCTGAGCAGTCATGAAGTCCCCGAACAATGGAGTGCGAGTGGAGAGGATGTGGCCGCGCCCCGAGTGCCGCCCCACCCCGTGTACACTTTGGATACTTTTCACTGTTTTGTTTAATGTGTAGCTCCCATGCGGGTAGGCTATACCCGTATAAGCGGTGTAGTCCTATCTCCATGGGATCTGGGGGAGTGTGTAGCGAAACTAGTTCTCAGTAGGTCTCCAGTGCGCAAGGTTGCTCGCAGAGTATAAAGTAGTTGTATGTAAGTTGCACTGGACTGGGTATATTATCCCCTTTGTTACACATACCTTGTTGTTATGCCTTCTTAAGCCCACTGTAGGATTAAGGACTTGGCCATTAGGGCCTCAGTTTCCTTGTAGACGCTAGTCGGATAGCACGTAGGGCTGATAACCTATTCCTTCGGGGATAGGCCTTCTTTACTTATCTAACGGGGCTAGCCGGTGGCAACCCCCCCTCCCCCCGCCTGGGACCGCTGTGGGAGCCAGAAGGGGACGCCCTGATCGTTGCGTGTCAGCACCGGTGCGAAGTCCCTTCCGTGTTGGGGCCCAGCCATGAAACCCGGCTTGTTAGTCACCAGGCACTCGCCCAGTATGCTGGACGGTGGCCTGTACGTGGGGGTACCAGTTAACACAACGAGGAGTAGTAAGGGAACCAACATCGCCTAGAGTCAGCCGATCCGTCACGCATCCGACTTTGGGCTCGTGGCGCCGCTGAATCACAGAGCGCGACCCAGTCATCAAGCTGGGTACGCGACCGACCCACTTTGTTTACAAAAAAGCGTAAAGTTAGGAATAAGGCCGAGGCCGAAGAAACCCGAAATCGGGTTAGTTTAGGCAGGTTTAGGCCCGTCCCCCCCCCACATGCATCCCGGCAATGAAACCTTACCATTCTTGTAAAAAAACGAGGTCGACACATCACGCCAATTTTAAACTTCAAACTTTTGGCTTCAAAACGGTTGTTCAATTTAAAAACCGTTAATCAACCAGTATTAAACATCATTCCATTAAAAAAATTCCGGAATAATTAGTGAATAAAGCCGAATAACCCTGTGCAATGACCGTTTTGGTTCCAAACCAACCTCTATACACATTTATTTTTACGTATTTGTTTTATTTAAAACCCATCATACAGCTTTCCCATTGGTGACTATCCCTCCCCAAGATCACACGTAATTGAGGAGGCAACAATGCAAAAAAATAATTTAATAAGTGGGGGTCAACGTACAAACTTAAGAGATATTACATATATAAAAATACATATTATGAACCGGGAGGACTTGAATGTATAGTGAATGCTATACTTGTCAACATGTTTATTTTGAATTTTCATAAAATCTTTTCAAGTTTTTTCTTGTTATACAGCTTCAATAGTGATCCCTCAATCAAAACATATTCATTTATGGATATAAACCAGTATATGTATTTAATACACATGGAAATAATATGATTCCATTTTTCAAGGTCGCCGATAAAAAGTCCTAATCTTTTGGCACAAAATGGGCTATATAAAATTTTCTAACATTGACAACTTTCCAAAATTGTGCTATATTGTACAGCAAAATATTCTGATCATATTGGTATTAAAAACTTTGGGGTCAACGTTCATTTAAAAAAAGTTCTAGCAACTAATGCGTTGGTGTAAATTTACAATATTGACCCCCCCCAAAACATGCAAATTTACAAAGGTGATATTTTCTGTCAAAATCAATGCTTAATGGTACATATGTTTATGTAATACAGTTCTAATATATTTTACACATGAATGGAAGGAATCACAGGAAAAAATTATTCAATTTAGCATACACTTAATCAGTTGTTTATCAATGCAATTGTACAGAAATGTCAGACTAAAGATGGTGCATAAATATCAAACTTAAGAATGAAGGCCATTTGCATTCCCATAATTTATATCCATTTAATTTTTTGCCATTTTTATTTATAAACTTGTTGATCAATTGTTAATTTATAGAAATGTTATTTGTTACAAAGAAGCTTCCTTTTTCACTGAATACCATTTGAAATACTAGCTTTTGTTATACATACAATGCAAATCAAGAAAATCTCTGTACACCATATAACTTTAAAGCCTCACATAATTTGCTAAAAGTCACAAAACTTACTTCAGCAAATTTTCTTTTTCAAAATAGGCAGCAATATTTTCTGCAATCATTTAGACTTTGTCAGCTTTGTTTGCCAATGCTATTCAGGCCAGAGAACAGATTTCAAAGTCCCCCTACACCCCTCGTTTGAAACTCAACTCCAAGTGCTTTAGTGCTAGGCCACTTTCTACTTTTTTTGTCACAGTTTTTTGGAAGTATATGCCTTTGTATTTTCCCTCCTCCTTTCTGAGCAACACTTTGAGTCACTCTATGTTGGCCTGACCATCCCCCGGGACCATCCCTTACAGTGTTTTCTCTCTCCACAACACTGTTCAAGGTGTATGCATGCTGACTGAGCTCATCATTAGTAGGTAGATCTTGATGGAGCATATGATAAGAGCCTAGCCCAGGGAGCCTAGTAGGCAGGCAATGTGGGGGAATTAGCTAAATAATAGTAGTTCCATCCATGATGTTCTTATCTTGAGTTGACTGGAAATCGTAAACACCTGTGTAATCAGACTTATTACACGATGACAACCACTGCATATAAATTTAGTCTGTGGAGTATAGGTTAGGGAATGTAAATAAATTTCACAATTATTTTCTAAGTATTTCTTGATTTTAAATCTTGGCTGTGGCAAAGTTTTAGCGGCAGTGCTTGAGCGATATTACAATCGTAAAAAACACACCGAGTAAAAAACACACTGATACAGCGGCTGCTCTGTGCCCGTTGCAACAACAAATAGCGCGTACGTTTTAATAGCATCAAAAAAGACATTAGTGTGACACCTGCAGATTGTCGCTAAAATTACTCTGTTGGAGGTGGTTTAAACTAACAACCTCTCTATACATGTAAGACGATCGTTCATCACTGTAAAATGAATATTATTGCTTCATTTGCCTAAAGTTAATTTCGAATCATTCGTTAACGTTGGTAGAGTAATATTATGGGATATTGGATTATTGTATGGAAGTGTGTAACTTCCATCACTCAAATGTTTATTTCTGATCTGATCAACAAGAATTAATCACAATTTCTTCAAACGAAATTAATAATATATGTATTCGTTTCTAAAAAAATCGGTCTCTTATACTACAAATATCGTATTAATACACGGTGTTTAGAACTCTGTTTTATTTTTAAAAAAATCTATGTAAAATGTTACATTCTAAAACAACTAATACGAAGTGGTTATTCCGTCACTGAAATAATGGTTGTTATAATTTCAGTTTTTAAAAAGTATTTCATAACAAGCTCGCATAGTTTCGAAAGTTGAATAACACTATAATAAAACTGCGTCTATGTGAATTTGTGATTACAACTAATACGGGCACGCCAGTGCCTGCCCTATATGTACTGTTGACACCCGGAAGTTTGAATCACAC